>JACXGJ010009265.1:0-24713 GCA_016801105.1 Esox niger
GACACACAGACACACAGACACACAGACACACAGACACACAGACACACAGACACACAGACACACAGACACACACCGACACACAGACACACCGACACACCGACACACAGACACACCGACACACAGACACACACACACAGACAGACAGACAGACAGACAGACAGACAGACAGACAGACACACACATACAGAGAGAGAGAGAGAGAGATGACATAGCTGAGACAGTATATGGAATCAACAGTGAAATAACTAACACAAACACACACTGTGTTTCCATCTAGATTAAGATCTGTTTGTCGACCTACCTACTCTATCTACCAAATGAATGTTAATCTAGCCTGTTCCGAGCCCTGAGTGAGTTTCTACATGTTTGTAACTTCATTTAAAACAAACAACACACTGTGTTTGGGGTCTGACAGTCCCTCACACATGCTAACAGGCTCTGATTCATTTGATAGGGTTTTTCTGAGAGGGAAACCACACAACCTTTGCAAGAGGACAATAACTTGTTTAGGCTTAGAGGTGAGAGTTAGGTTTGGGACTAGGTTTAGCTTAAGATCAGCCTTTTGGGTGTCAGGGTTTGTGGTAATTAATTGTTAGTCATCACATTCATACCAAGTGTGGATGTGTGTGTGTGTGTGTGTGTGTGTGTGTGCGTGTGCGTGCGTGTTAGTACTTTAGACATGAGCCCTATGGGCTCAAAGTGATTACAGACATCCAGTATTAATAAAACACTTCAAGTCCATATCAATGCCAGGAAACACTGAGTTCCAACCAGTGTTGAAACCAGGCCATCTGTTGCACAAGCCAAACAATTGCCACTTAACTGCTTCACAGAGAGAGAGAGAGAGAGAGAGAGAGAGAGAGAGAGAGAGAGAGAGAGAGAGAGAGAGAAGAGAGAAGAGAGAAGAGAGGAATAAAGAAGAGGAAGATATAAGGAGAATATCGGGAGAGAAAGGGGGACATAGAGAGAGGGAGAGAGAGACTGAAAGAGGAAGAGAAAGGGAGATTGAAAAAAGGGAGGAAGGAAAGGACTGAAGAGAAGAAACTACAGACAATAAAAGAGGGAATTACCTAACTGTATTACCTAACTAAACTGTCCAATAGGAACAGAAAGTTAGTCACAGCTGGTGTCCTGTCTCACTCTTTAAGTTTAAAGTGCTTTCCACTAGCAAACAACAAAACAAACTAAGTCCTTCCGCCTGGCAGACTGACTGTTCTGGAATGTTCGACTATGAGCTCACGTTTGTCATTCATCAAATACACTTCACTGAAGATGTAACAAGACAACATTAAAATTGTTCAGATTTTGTTCAAGTTATGTATTTTTTTTCTACAAGCGCAGCAGGTGCATGTTTTAGACAGACCATATCATTCTGTATTGTACCAAACCGCCTTTTGTTCCTGAATGATGACACATGAAACAACAGAATGGATGCTTCTTTAGTGTCATCTAGTATGTAGCTTCTGCAATATATATATATATATTATAGCGCCCAGACATTGCTTTGATTTGACCTTGATGTTGTTTTTACACAGCTCCGGAAAGGCGATTAACAAAATGAGAGCGAGTGTCCTGTTATTTAATGAGCGACAAAATTCCCGGTGCAGGGTGGATTATGGAAGACCATATTCATATTGTCATAATTTTTACCTCAGGATAACATTGTATTTTAAGACATGTTTGTGAAATCTTTTAAGTACCTAAATAAAGAGAGAAAGAGATATAAAGTAAGAAAGAAAAAGGTGTGGGAAATCACCATAATTGCCATTTTCACCTGTGTGTCACTTTGTGTGTTTATAACAAGGCCAAACATTCAAGGGTATGTAAACTTTTGCTCAGGGCGATTTGGTTGATTTCTGTTATCATTATGGTTTAAAAATGAGCCAAACTACTATGTGATAATAAATGGCTTCATATGATCACTATCCTTAAATAAATAAAATATTTGCATGATCATATTTTCAAAATCAATGCCAACATTTCATAATTTCTGCAAGGGTATGCAAACCTATGAGTACAACTGTACATGAAGGAGAGAGGAAAAGAAAAGAGGAGAGAAAGTCACACTGCAGTTTTGACGCGTTTCATCTCCCAGGAATGTTTTAGGGGTTAATCCTTCTGTGTCAGACAGAGAAACCCATGTTGGGTAAAGACTGGACTCCTGCATCTTCATCACATACTGTTCTGTACTAGTATGAAGAGGACTTTCTCTCAGATTCCCATGATGCACTGCTCTGGATAAAGTTGTTCATCTGTACACAGATTAAAACGTGTGAAAGAAAAATACACAGAAAGGCATGTTTATCTAAAATATGTGAAGCATCGTGTATGTCAGTCTGCCCGTCTGTGTTAGTCTGTCTATATGACAGTCTGTGTTTTTTCTGTCTATATGACAGTCTGTGGTAGTCTGTCTATATGACAGTCTGTGTTAGTCTGTCTATATGACAGTCTGTGTTAGTCTGTCTATATGACAATCTGTGTTATTCTGTCTATATGACAGTCTGTGTTAGTCTGTCTATCTGACAGTCTGTGTTAGTCTGTCTATCTGACAGTCTGTGTTAGTCTGTCTATCTGACAGTCTGTGTTAGTCTGTCTATCTGACAGTCTGTGTTAGTCTGTCTATCTGACAGTCTGTGTTAGTCTGTCTATCTGACAGTCTGAGTTAGTCTGTCTATATGACAGTCTGTGTTAGTCTGTCTATAAGACAGTTTATGGAAGAGGTGACGAAGGGAGGCACGTGGAGGTTAAAGTAAAAGGGGTAATTTATCTGTGGTCCCTGGGCAGGTTAAGACAAATATCACGTTAACTGACATTCCAATCTCTTTCTTATCCCTGGGGGGGTCAAAAGACCCCTCCTCGTTTTCTCTCTCTCTGTCTCTCGTTCTATTTCCTCCTCTACACCCCTATCTTCTCTTTCTCTCTTCAAGAACGCTCACATCATCGTGCGCACGCACAAACTTGCTTGCACATCCTGGCTCGCCAGCCTGCCTGCCCTCCTACAACCCAGCCGTTTCCCCAAGTTTTAAGGTTTAAAGTGAGCCTCTTCTTACAGACAATAGACCGTTGAAACCAAAATGTCGTTTCCCACCAACGTGACCAACTTTTTGCTGCCTGTTCTTCAAATCCGAGAGATGCAACAAAGGCCTGCAATTTTATTTAGGCCAAACGACCCGGTCACAACTGTGTAAATGTGTTCAAACAACCATGTCAAACACTGGACAAACACACAGTCGTGTCATAGTTCCCCTGTCAGTCTGTTCCCATAAAGAACAATGGGGACAGGGAGAGAGGGAGGGGGGAGGGAGAGAGGGAGGGGGGAGGGAGGGGGGACTCCTGATGACTCAAACATGCTCTTCAGGCATATTTCCTCCCGTTACACCAGAAAGGCCCACTAAGTAACACAAGGAAAACAGTTGATTTTCATGTGATAGAAAAGTCAGAGTGTTTGCCTGTCCTTTCTCCTGAACACCACCACCGTGCCAAAACACACTGTTTAAATTACAGCATCCACAGAATAGCATTGTGAATTTATGAGAGACGCCAAGCCTCAACAGACCTGCTCTTTTCACAGACACTCCAGAGTTATTAGGCTCAGTGGACAGAGAAGTGTGTGTGTGTGTGTGTGTGTGTGTTTGCGTGCGTGTGTGTGCGTGCGTGCATGATTGTGTAGTTTTATGTGTGTGTGCATTCTGTCCTCACAGGTTAGCATCATTTTGACAGGAAAAAGTATCTCTTTTAAGAATACTTTTTTGTTTACTTCGAAAGCAATTAAATTTAATAATGTCTATTTTTCCGGAAACATTCCTCGCACTCTCCTAGATCCACCTGGCTTTAATATCTAATGTTGAAGACACACGTCAATGCCTTGGGGTCAATAGGAAACATGTCCGAGAGCTGCCTTTCCTCACTGTCATTCCTGTTATACTCTCCTGCCTCACACACACATCTTCATCTCTCAACTCTTAACCCACGGTTTGCACAGGACTGAGACCAGATATCTTCATAGACAACCCGCTAAACAAAATGGAGTAGCATCTCCAAATAAAAAGAACATTATACTCGAGAACTTGAACTTGACATTCTAGAACGGAAGGGAGCAGAGAAGCATGTCCGGGTGTTCCAGTAAAGAACACTTCATACCATATTTCTATAAGAACATGAACATTCTAGAACAGAGCACTGCTTCCATTGTGGAACTGTAAATCACCATAGAAACAACAAAAGAACAGAACTCGGTGTGGTGTATCAGGTGTCAGAAGACAGGAGAACACAGGCAGACAACAGAGGAGAGAAATGGTATAGTTTGGGGGATGGGAGAAGGGTGTATGTGTGTGTGTGAGTGTGTGTGTGTGTCCATGCGTGCACGTGGTGTGTAGTAAGGGAGAAAGAGAATGAGAGCGTGAAAGAGAATGCGGGCATAAGAGTGTATAAGAAAGTATAAAGACATACTCACTACCATGAATAGGTCTAGATAAGAGTGTCTGCTAAATGACTGTACTCAGACCTATATTGGAGTGAGGCAAAGGAAGACAGAGAGATGTGTATTTCGGTCTCCTACCTGTCCCAGGTCCAGAGTGACGTTGACCTCGTTGAACTCAGTGGAGCGGGACAGCGGAGGGCTCTGCCACCATCTCTCCGTGCCATCGATGGCGTTGGTGATGGGGTGGGCTCGACTCCTGTCTCCCATGGCACAGGTATCACAGTACTGGCCCTGTGGAGCACAGCCAACAGCACGTTAGAGGATGTTATGTAGACTGCAGGTCTACAGTTACCACAGGATCATTTAAACCCTCTTCTAAACCCTCTTCTAAACCCTCATCCAAACCCTCATCCAAACCCTCATCCAAACCCTCATCTAAACCCTCACCTAAACCCTCAACTAAAGCCTCAACTAAAGCCTCAACTAAAGCCTCACCCAAACCCTCATCCAAACCCTCATCCAAACCTCCACCCAAACCTCCACCTAAACCTCCACCTAAACCCTCACCCAAACCCTCACCCAAACCCTCATCCAAACCCTCATCCAAACCTCCACCTAAACCCTCATCCAAACCTCCACCTAAACCCTCACCTAAACCCTCATCCAAACCTCATCCAAACCTCATCCAAACCTCCACCTAAACCCTCATCCAAACCCTCACCTAAACCCTCATCCAAACCTCATCCAAACCTCCACCTAAACCCTCACCTAAACCCTCATTCAAACCCTCACCCAAACCCTCATCCAAACCCTCATCCAACCCTCATCCAACCCTCATCCAAACCTCCACCTAAACCCTCATTCAAACCCTCATCTAAAGCCTCTGATGGTCAAATAAAAAAGACTGGCTTTATCAACTTCAATGTTTAGTCTTAAACCAAGGGATTAGGAATATCTATTTTTCTCTCTCTCTCTCTCTCTCTGTCTCTCTGACCACATTCCTATCCGACATTTTCACGCAGATTAATTCCCTGACGCATAAAAAAGTCTCGACCTAGCGACGGATACAGCAAAGGTCAAACCGCAAAAGTCAGCACGAATGAATGAATGTGGACAGACAATCTGGTAGCATTAAATGGAGGGTCCATGCAGGGGGAAGCCATGGTGCCTCAAACAAACAGGCCACCGAAATCGCCCAGTGGTTTGTGTTTCCTCTGACGACAGCACAGTGTATGTTGCACTGCTGATGGGAGAGAGCTCAGAAGAACTTTACAGAGTAGTGAGTTGGAAAGGCCTGCTAACTATAAATTAAGCCTGTTTTAATTATGGGTTTTACAATCATTAGCGAGCAAGGAGGTTCATTTCTATAACCGGACAGAATTCACAGATGGAGGCAATTCAATGTGCTTTACAAAGAAAAGAAAAATAGAAAAACGCTATAGAATAAAAACAGTCAGATTGTTACTATTCAATAACCCCCCTCCTTTAATGGGTTCATCTCTGCATCGATTTCTGAGCCGGTTTCTCCAGGAGGACATTTATGCCATGTCTGTACATGCATTTCATATTCATCCTCAATTAATTACTGTTACTCAAACTGTTTACGGCTCCACCATGGTATCTCAATCTCCGCGCTCATGTGATTGGATAAACTTGTCAGTCCTTTTGTGAGAAAATTCCCAGCATCATTGTCTAAACAGCAGCACAAGAACTTGCACTATCCAGCATCAGCAGATGGTTACATTTTCACACAGGTTATTTCTCTGATAGCAAAGATTTAATTTTTACAAATTGGCTCCTTGCTCCCCCTCTCCCTCCCCCTCTCTCCCTCCCTCTCCCTCCCTCCCTCTCCGTGTGTGAGAGAGTGGCCTTCAGGGATTCGAGTGAAAACAATGTGAGAGATTTAATTTTCCTGTCACTCCCACTTACACATGCTCTCTTCTCATAAGCACACGCACACACACACGCGCGCACACGCACACACACACACACACACACACGAACGCACGCACGCACGCACACACACACACACTCCCTGACTCCTTCACCTGCTGTTCTTAATTAAGAAAAACACACTTGTGTCTCTCAAACACACAAAAAACAGATTAGAGGTAACGGACTGAGTGGGGCCAGTGTGTTTCGGTGCGAGTGCGTGAAAGAGAGAACGTGAGTGTATACTGAGGTGTTAGAAATGATTTCTTCACAAAATTAATTAAGAGATTAAGCCATTCCTGGAAAATAAAAGTGACCTGAACACAGTGGGAAAGCAACACGAGCACGCCAACTATTATACATATTTCCTTATCGAGGTGAGTACATTTTCACAGGATCATGTTTTCCATCCGATATTGATTCTCAGTCACACGGAAATGCATAAATGCAGGGAATGGATTCTAGAATATTGCATTATTACAGGACTGTCTGTTTTCTCCGTCATATGAATATCCTTTGATGTCCTATACAGAATGGATTACAATGGACCTCGATGCCCGACCGGTGACCGTTGGCCACCCCCCCGATTCATGCCTCAAGGCCATCTATCCACAACTACGCTACATACCAAACGGCACCCTGTTCTCTTTGTAGTTCATATTTGACCAGGGGCAGAGCCAAAGAGGGTTTGGCCTAGCGTAGGCTACAACATGGAAAACAGGGAAGGCAATTCAGACTTAAACGTACCCTGAAAATGCCACAAATTCTTTAGGAGAAAATGCTCGCCGAATGCTTTTGCCGCAGGCTCACGTTTTACTCTATACAAAGTTTTCACATTTCACTGACCTGCCAACAAGCACAATCGTTCCCCGTGAAAACACACATGTGTGTACGTGTGTTTTGAAAACCCATCGCTCTCAAAAACTACCAATTGGCTAGTGACTAGTTAATAACTCACGCACTAAGACACTAATAAACTCCATAGGACACGAAACATGCACACCGCGCGCCCTTAAACTCGATAGCCACCGCTCACTCCCTCCGAGGAATGTGGAGACAGGTGGAAGGAAAAGTGCATAAAATTACATACCCTAAGGACACTTCAAATGTTACAATAATAAGACATTACGTTTTTTATCGAACTTTACAAAATATTATTTCATTTATAAAAAATGTTTTTCATGAATGCCTAGGTATTTAGAGACGTTAATTGTGGTTTATTTTTCTTTTCTTTTTTTAAACGATGTTGGCTTTTTAAATGCTTACCTGAATTGTTTGACTCGGGTCCCCTGAAACCGGCCCCCCGACCAGCTTGCAGTACAAATCGTGTATTGACCGTCCATTGTCGCCCTCTCCACAGGTCGCTGTCGCCATGATTTTGGTCCCTTCTGCCAGGTTAAAATAAGGCGGGTGTAGGCTGTAGCCATTAACCCCGTTACTAGGCAGCTCCTGACCCTGTGCCGAGAGGCCGCAGATTACCAGACATGACAGCAGGAACACAAACCGAGCAGGGTCACCAGCCGCCGGGGATCGAGTCCCCAACACCGGTCCCCTCGCCATCGTGAATTCACCTGCGGTTGTCTGCTGCGGTTCGTCGAAAAAAGTGGCTACCAAGTAATAATGTCAACAAACGAATGGACTCTAGAAAAGCCGAGATAATAGCCTTACTCCGTTGTTTAAAAAGTAGCACCCGAGGTAAAAGCGGTGGGAGTTTATTGCCAGACGGAGCGGTGCGGAACAGTACGTGCGCTGTGGTGGCAGGCTGTGAGTCTTTGGCTGGGATGAGCCGGGCACCTTTCTGCGCTGTGCTCCTATTTGGTTTCTCTTTCTATCGTTTTGCCCTTGTGGCTGAGCGGGGGTATCTCAGCCCCCCGGGCGACAGGCTGGTCAGCTCTGGGACTACTACAGCCACCACAACAGCTTCCTCTCTATGACTTCCCCCTCAGACTGTCTCTGATTTTTTTTCTCTGTCTTCATATCTGACTGGATATCATGTTCGGTAGGTCGATCTGACAATTCAAATGTAAATTGTATTTGCTATGCACTGTCGTAACTAGGTGTAAATAGTTAAAATATAAACGAGAATGGAAAATAAAGTGATAAATATTAATTATATTAATTATGGTGGCATTTTTCTCATGGCTATGGGCAGTGTCGGCCCTAGGCTTTGGATGGGCCCTAAGCAAAATTTTATTTCAGGGCCCCCTTCTCCCTATTGGTTTGGGGCTCACTAGCCGACTGGGGCCCCATAGAAGCGACCCGCCTAATTGGCTTATGCCTAGGGCTGGCCCTGACTATGGGACCCCTCAAGCTGCTGTGAAACTTTGATGACAACGTGATTGTTCTCCAGTGGGAAACCTGAGACAGATTAGACTGAGACAACACAGGAATGTTGTGACTGATTAAAGCTGTATTTTATTTGAAACACTATGTAAAGATGTATTTGAACTGGTATATTACCAAACATTGACATGTTTCAACCTTTTGAGAGAGAGAGAGATAAAATGTAAATGTGTGTGTGTGTGTGGGTTCAGGGATGGTCCAAACCAGGGACTGTACAAACAAGACAGGAAACAATGGACAGCCAAGTGACACCTCCTGGGCCTTGACTGTTAAGACCCAGAAGAAATATATAGAGAGAGGGAGGGAGAGACAGAAAGGAGGAGAGGAGGGAGAGAGAGGAGGGAGAGACAGAGAGGAGGGAGAGAGAGGGAGAGACAGAGAGGAGGAGAGACAGAGAGGAGGAGAGGATGGAGAGACAGAGAGGAGGAGAGGAGGGAGAGAGAGAGAGGAGGAGAGGAGGGAGGACTCTCTATTCCTAAGTCTAATCCTCAGACTCCCTCTACTTCTGTCCCTGTCTCTCTGTCTCTGTCGCTCTCTGTCCCTGTCTCTCTGTCGCTCTCTGTCTCCATCGCTCTCTGTCCCTGTCTCTCTGTCTCTGTCTCTCTGTCCCTGTCTCTCTGTCTCTGTCTCTCTGTCACTGTTGCTCTCTGTCACTGTCGCTCTCTGTCACTGTCGCTCTCTGTCACTGTCGCTCTCTGTCACTGTCGCTCACTGTCGATCTCTGTCTCTGTCCCTGTCGCTCTCTGTCCCTGTCGCTCTCTGTCCCTGTCGCTCTCTGTCCCTGTCGCTCTCTGTCCCTGTCGCTCTCTGTCCCTGTCGCTCTCTGTCCCTGTCGCTCACTGTCGATCTCTGTCCCTGTCTCTCTCTGCCCCTGTCTCTCTCTGCCCCTGTCTCTCTCTGTCACCCACAACGTTCACACAGACCACCAATGTTGTCAAGACTTAACACGCACAACGTTCACACAGACCACCAATTTTGTCAAGACTTAACACGCACAACGTTCACACAGACCACCAATGTTGTCAAGACCTAACACCCACAATGTTCACACAGACCACCAATGTTGTCAAGACTTAACACGCACAACGTTCACACAGACCACCAATGTTGTTAAGACCTAACACCCACAATGTTCACACAGACCACCAATGTTGTCAAGACTTAACACCCACAACGTTCGCACAGACCACCAATGTTGTCAAGACTTAACATGCACAACGTTCACACAGACCACCAATGTTGTCAAGACTTAACACGCACAACGTTCACACAGACCACCAATGTTGTCAAGACTTAACACGCACAACGTTCACACAGACCACCAATGTTGTCAAGACTTAACACGCACAACGTTCACACAGACCACCAATGTTTTCAAGACTTAACACCCACAACGTTCACACAGACCACCAATGTTTTCAAGACTTAACACCCACAACGTTCACACAGACCACCAATGTTTTCAAGACTTAACACGCACAACTTTCACACAGACCACCGATGTTGTCAAGACTTAACACGCACAACGTTCACACAGACCACCAATGTTGTCAAGAGGGATCAACAGTGACTCAACTCCCTGAAGAGACGTTATAATCCCTTCCTTCTCGATATGCCCTTCTGTCCTCATCTCCCACTTCAACCTACAGTAGGGAGTTCTGTACCTCCCCCTGCATATCTCTCTCCTGCCTCCCCTCTATGTTTCCCTTCCACTCACTGCTCTTCTCCCTCCTGTAGCCACCCCACATATCTCGCTCACTCCTGCCTCCCCTCTTTACCTATCCCTCCCACTTGCTCCTCTTTTCCTTCCCTCTCTCCCATTTCTTTCTCTCCACCTCAGTCTTCCTCCCCCTTTCCAAACTCCACCTCTACTCTCTTACTCTCTCAATCTGCCCGCCTCTCTCCCTCCCACCTCCCAACCTCTGTCCTGTTCATTCCTCTTCTCCCTAGTGAGGCTGGCTTGGAGCAGGGCAGTCCTCTTCCCTTCCCAGACCCCCCTGAGTCCAGCCCACATCTGGGAAACAGACATTAGATGAGACAGGTAGTCAGCAAATAAAACTCCAAGACAGGCCCCAAGACACACTTCCTCAGACGGGGAGCCTGTAGGGTCATGCAAGTTGATTACAGACAGGTAGACAGTACTGTGGAGACAGACAGGTAGACAGTACTGTGGAGACAGACAGGTAGTCTGTCGACAGCAGACAGGTTGATTACAGACAGGTAGACAGTACTGTGGAGACTGACAGGTAGACAGTACTGTGGAGACAGACAGGTAGTCTGTCGACAGCAGACAGGTTGATTACAGACAGGTAGACAGTACTGTGGAGACAGCAGACAGGTTGATTACAGACAGGTAGACAGTACTGTGGAGACTGACAGGTAGACAGTACTGTGGAGACAGACAGGTAGTCTGTCGACAGCAGACAGGTTGATTACAGACAGGTAGACAGTACTGTGGAGACAGCAGACAGGTTGATTACAGACAGGTAGACAGTACTGTGGAGACAGACAGGTAGACAGTACTGTGGAGACAGACAGGTAGTCTGTCGACAGCAGACAGGTTGTTTACAGACAAGTAGACAGTACTGTGGACCACAGAAAGGTATACAGTACTGTAGACAGGTAGACCGTATTGTAGACTACAGACAGGAAGACTGTACTGTAGACTACAGACAGGAAGACTGTACTGTAGACTACAGACAGGAAGACTGTACTGTTGACTACAGACAGGCAGACTGTACTGTAGACTACAGACAGGAAGACTATACTGTTGACTACAGACAGGCAGACTGTACTGTATTCTACAGACAGGAAAACAGTACTATAGACTGCAGACAGGCAGACCGTACTGTATTCTACAGACAGGAAAACAGTACTATAGACTGCAGACAGGCAGACCGTACTGTATTCTACAGACAGGTAGACAGTACTTACTACAGACAGGTCGATGGGAGACAGCTGCTGTTATGTTAGTTCCTAAATAATAACAATCACCTCAGTCTCTGCGCTACTCTGAGCAGTGGGGATCAATGAGCAGTGGGGATCAGTGAGCAGTGGGGATCAGTGAGCAGTGGGGATCAGTGAGCAGTGGGGATCAGTGAGCAGTGGGGATCAGTGCACTGTGGTCTTCTAATTCTTAAGCCTCCATTCTAACCCATCACTCCTCACAATGGACCTTCTGACTATCAGGGTGGCAAAACTCTGAGCACATTCAATACATACCATGTTTTCTAGAAATCTCAGGGTTTGGGGAATCAGAAGGGAATAAGCAGGAAATCTCCAATCCTCCAGCAAGGGCTTTTGGAAAACCAGGGAATTTATTTGAAGTTCTTGGAATTCCTGCCCCTTCTGACTTCCCTTCAGGATTTAGACATAGTGGATTGGTCAGGAGGGAGTTCTTACCACACATCCTCCACCTGTCAAATCATTTTAGAGGCAATCAAGCAGTCAATGTTGTAGGGATGAGGGAAACACACACACACACACACACAGACACACACACACAGACACACACAGACACACACAGACACACACAGACACACACAGACACACAGGCTGACCTTCGCCCCCAGTCTAAGCAAACTGCCAGAGGTCAGCCAGCAGGGTTGATTTAGGAAGTCTCTCATCAACGTGTTAATACTACAGAGACTCATTCACTAATACACAACTACATTCCTTACCAGGGACACAGACGTTCTAATCTGCACCCTTCGCCCTTTGCCGTACACTACTTTTGACCAGGGTCTATTGGGCCTCTGATATGTAGGAGTGAACTCGGCGGGGAATAGGGTGCCGTTTGGGAGGTAAGATATATGTTGAAAGGGAACATGGGGCCAAGACAGACGTCCCGCTACATGTGCACGAGGGAAATGTCATCGACATGTCACAATTTACTTTAATGTTTAGAGAGTAAACTTCACCTCAGGAGGGGGGATCCCTGGGCGTTCCCAATGGCAGCCTATACCCTTCATAGTTCACTACTTTTAACCAGGACGCTCTGCTCAGATGAAGTGCACAGAAAAGGCAATAGGGTGCTGTTTAGGAGTCAGAAGGGCGTGAAAATAGGGAATGAAAAGAGGATGGAAAGGAAGCCTCTTAAATCTCTTCATCTAGAGGGTTCATCTGAGTCCTAGACCTCCAGAACAGAGTGGCTTCCACCAATCATATCCCCTCCAAGCCGATTGCCAGGAGAGACGCAAAAGGGGAGGAGAGAATAAGCCACCTGTTGTCGTAGCAACGACCTAGCAGCTGAACTCCACTCGCCCTCTACAGCTCTGTCGTCTTCCCCCGTGAAGTTTTGTTTCTTTGTTCCACAGGCCTGCTCCTAAGACGGACGCAGGCCCACACAACGTAGGCAGGCCGAAACTAGCATCATAAAGACGTCGAGTCCCATTCCTCCATACATGGATCAGCCGTAGTGTGTTTCCTTTGAACACGGAGACAAATATCCAACGTTATTCAAGTCAGATGATGTCAGAGACCCCCTGCTACATACTGAATAAACAGTGCCTGATATCTAAATGGCACCCTACATTTTACACCACTTTAGACCTTAGTTGGAAAACATGAATGCACTACATACAAATTGGGTTGCCATTGGGAACGCAGTATAGCGATTTGTTATGTCTCCAACAAAGCTACATCATGGAGGTACCCAAAGCACAGCAAGACACTGATATGAGTGGGACTGTAGAGACACTGATGTACTGCATAGAGAGGTACTTTAAAAAGAAAAGAAATAGGGTAAGAAAGAATGAAATATCAGACCAGAACATTTCGGAAATGTGAGAGATCAACAGAGGGAGGTAGATACATTAAACAAGGTATACACTAAATAGATACACTAAATAGAAAGCTAATCTATTTTTTGGTTACCGTCCCACCTACAGTGCATTTCACCAGCAAGCTAATCCACCCATCCTCTCATGAGCACCCCTGGGGATAGGCCTAATATCCCCGGGAGTCCTGTACCCTCAGCCGGGAACCGTTGGTGTGGATGACCGAACACCTGCCTCGCCGGGCGGATCACGCGATCAGCCGGGCTCCATGGAAACACCTGCCCCATCAATCAATGTGACTCCTCCCCCCACCTCCATCCGTAAATAAAGACGGGCTGATGACATGGCAGCCCGTCTCCAGCTGTACTCACCTCCTGCTCTACAGAGGCCGTGCTGCTGACAGGAGGGCCGGTTTAATACTGTGCTGGATAATAGAAACGGGGTCGTTTGGATCTTTGGTTTCTGATTGGCTGAGAACGGTATTTGCATATTGGACGTCTATGATATGTGCCCAGTATACCAGCCAGGGACGTCACTAGAAAATCATTGACGGGGGGCTAAGCCTCGTTTTGGGGGGTCTGGGCACACTCCCCCAAGCATCTTTTCATTATGTATTTTTAGAGTAACAGGTGTAAAATCTATCAAATTAAGGTTATTTTTGGTCAAGGTTAGATAAAATTATACCGGTCTCATCGACACTTAACTAATATGACAATAATAAATAAAGTCCACTCTGTCATCCATCCAACACCAACAAAAGACACGAAAACGGCTGTGCTATGTAGATAAATACTTTTGTCAATTATAGTTAACAGTAAATGAACATCAACATACAGTAGCATACATATTCTGTTTCTAAGCGAGATTTCTCTGAATCCTTCTGAATCATTTCAAAACAGATTTAGTCATTAGCCCATTCATCTCGGATTAAAAAAAGAGACATTTAATAACTGAATCTCCATTCCTCTGAACAGAATACATTGTAATATGTTAACATCAAACCCAAACAAACATGAATCTGTTCACAACTGAGTTGTAACAATTGAACATAACTAATGTCATTTTCAAATGTTCAAAAACATCTTGTGCCGAGTAATCATTGATCAAGTCATCAATGTTTATGATGATTATTAGTGACATATAAATGTTAGCTAGCATGTCATTAATTTGTAATTATAATAGCAGTCAGAGCCATTTCTGGTACATTGCCAATCTGTGATGTATGATACCAGAACATCTCTTAGCTCTGGTATATTAGCTTAGCAGAATTCCATCCCCTTCGGACACATGGCTTCATTTCAAACTGACTGGTTCAAACGTTATAAACAGTTTTGCTTTAAATTGTGGTACATCACAGGTTTGACAAAAATCCCTTTACTTCTGACTACATTGTTAACCGGTTTTGTATCTTTATGTTTTAACACAACTAAAGCATGTCTGGAGTTTGTGGCCAATATATCTCATGCCAATATACCACGTGTAGGAGCAGTATCTAGGCACGTAATCTGCCCATCTCACTAATACCTTTTTGCTTGACTATACATTACCTAGGGAGGCAGGAGTTTTGACAGGAACTGGAGGAGACATTCAAAAGATGCCTGTATACAAGTTACAATAATTCTCTGGTTGATTTTGGGGGCAAACGAAGCTCACGTGAGTCTGAACACCCGGCCCATTGTGAGATAGTCACGGCCATAAGCAACATTACAAAAAAAGATGGTGAGGAAACACACTGCATACAGCTGTCTGCATCTCTCCACTATAGAAGATTGCCCCAGCACTGATTCCTCACCACATACTCCTACAGACAAAACCAGACCAAAAAAAGGGGGGCTCAAGTGACAGCGTGTTAAATACAATACCAAGGTATACCCTAAAATACCTCATCTGGCCTGAACCCACCCCAGTCTGAGATTAGGGTATGCATTATCAAACCTCGTCAAATGATAAGGGGCTACTGGTCCAGGTTCAGTTCTGCCTTATGCGTTGTAACAAATAGGAGATTGTATGAAATAGGCAGGACCTGATCGTAGATCAGCGGTCCTGTAAAAAGATACACTGTGAACTCAGACGGGCATTCCTGGGAAGCTGTCCCACACGCCCTGATCAGATTGTCTGTCTGAGGGACTCCTGTTGCATCGTGGAGGGATGTGTTTGAAGGTCTGGAGGGGGGGTTGTGTTAGGGTGAGGAGAGGGGGGTTGGGGGAAGGCGGCAGGCGGCAGGAACCGTTTTATGGTTGACTGAGAGGGCAGGTGCCTACATGCTCCTGTTTGGTCTGTGACTGACTGAAGCTACAACGCCGTGTCATCCCACACTACCCTGTCTCGAAGCGTTCTCGCTAAATGGAATTAATCAGTGCTGTTGGCCATGAAAGTTTTACCACAAATGATATATTGGCAGGTCTAAATGTTATTAAAAAACAGGTGGAATAAAATTAAGACTAATTTCCCAGTGTCTTGTTTTGTTCACCTTCTTTGAGGTTGTGAGAGGAGAGAAAGAGGACTCTCTAGACAGAGACAGATAAGGGGACCAAGATAGAAGAACCCCTTCTGTGTTTTAGCCTGGAGAGACAGAATTCGGCACTAAAGAAACAATATAACTGCACAGCCAATCAGTCCTGAAGCAAGGCTCAACAGATATTATTCTGGTAGTGTGATTTGAAATGATCCTCACGTAGGCACAGTCAAACAGATGGACAACAAGAGAAAAAAAACATGACTGGAGAAAAACACTTGAATGAAGAAGCATGTCCCGGCAGCTGTAGAGTTTGATTAAGAGGTTGTTTGTGAGATTCAAAGTATTTCCCTCGAGGCACACTAAGCGCCCCCAGGCTTTACCACTCCAGATTCGGGGCTGTCACCCCCCCGGGAGTACATTCATCAGACATAAAACCACCACAAACATCTGAACACTGAAAGAAACACACACCTTTCTGAAAGACTCCCTCTGCATGCTACTGGCATCCTATCAGAAGCTCTGCTGTTGTCCTGGAGCCATTATCCATCAGAAGATAGAATGACAGCTTCACGTGTCATCAAGTTTACCAAATTGACGCAATGTCTACTCCAGGAAGTAGAGGACACAGGGACATGCTTGTCTTAGGGTGACACACAAACCATAGAAACCAGGTATATTAAGACTCTGCCTCAAGGGCCCGGATCGGGCCTTGGATGCTCAGCATGCCCTCAAACCCCTTGGGTGTGGGGGGGTCCAAGTCCAGGTAGGTATGGCAACAGGCAGTGTAGATCTGTGGATCTGATCACATTTCCGGACCCTCTTGCCCCCCCACTGTAACCCCTCTTATCCCCTCAGCTCTGCAGCCCTGACCTTTAGCTGCACAATGGACAAGCACCACTAAATGTCTCTAAGCTCCATGGCTAATTGAGTCTGTTAAAAAGCACAGCTCAGAGATTCCACAGGGAATTTAACAAGCCGCTTCCTGCCTTAAGTAACATCAGATACCCAGGAGCAAAAAAATAACATGTTTCACAAACATTCTGAATAACCAACCAAATGTCTGAGCAAATTCACAACCTGTTGCACCAGAAGCCCAACCATCAGGAGGCTAGGAACCAAATCTATTAGTTGTATTTCTATTACAGGGACGAACTACCTCTGTAGCCCTGAGCTGCTTCGCAATTAGCATCATGTTTGCTACATAGAACCTTACAGGCCCTGGTCCATAGGTAACTACAAAGGGAACATGGTAGCCTTAGTCTAGAAACTTGATTTCCAACTCACACCCTACGAAACAGACCAAGAAGTTGGACATCAATGTGAGGTCCTGTGAACACTTCAGAGAACCAACTCCCATGATGCAGCTGGCTGTGGGAGAGCTTACAAACAGGAAGTAATGCTGTAATGGGGATACTCTGTAATGAAAGGCTTCAACGAGCTTGGCTCTTTCATTTCACCTGGGAGAGAACAGAAAAGAATAGAAGGGAGGGGTGGAAGATGGTTTGGGGGAAAGAAAGAATGCAAACACAGTCCTTTCATTTCACCCAAGTGAGAGAGGACAGGCGAGAGAACCTGAAGTCAAAACAGTCTGCTATTAGCTGAAGAGGCTCCTCTGCTCCACTTAGCACTGCGGGTTTACACTGATGACCGGCTAGATACTACCAGTTATCATATTTAAACACAGACTGAGCCAGACAACACAAAATGAGCTTAAACAGCTGTCCACAACAGTTGGATGAGGCGTTAGCACCTGGCTGAGAAAGACTATTTCTGTCCCCAAAATGCCATCTCATTTCCTGCATGTCAGTGCAAATATAGCGTTGGGTGAGAAACAGGAGATGCCAAGACATTTTTCAACATTTCTCATTAGCTTGTATAAAGATGGACAGTATTCGAAAATCATTCAGATTTGAAACACACCGTAAATTAACAACAATCCCATAAACATTTCTGAAAATGTAGATAAGGGCTGTGCGGTTATAGATGTGGTCAGACTGCCATCTAGTGGCAAAAAAACCCCACAACAACATAGCTAAAACATCAGATTAATTTTCTTAAGTTTAAACTGTAAGTAATAACCCACATAATACTTGATTTGTCATTAGTAACAGCTTCATATGTCCTATGACGCATATTAGCAGGGTACTTTTATCTTGGATTAAGGCGGTTTAGTCACCAGACGACCACAGAACCGTTATGAGACAACGGAACCTCCTGTCTGATAAATGGCAGTTTGGTCCATAGATAATAGAACCAAACTCTCAGCAGTACATCTGGATCACCTCTCCTGCGTAGATGGCCTCTGGTTAAATTACCACATACTGTCTGTCATGTCTCAGCAGAGCTTCATATCAATGGTTTATACCCATTCCTTTCCTCAGGCTTTGCTAAGACCATTGTCTGGCCATTTCCATACAGGGTTTAAATAAAATAGAAAAAGCAATTAGGATCAAGGTAGAGCAAAGTCTCTTGTCCAGGGATTATAGTCATACATGGAACAAAAAGCTGCAAATCATTACTGGGTCCTCCTGAAACCCAGGACTAAACCCAGGACTAAAGCAAGAACGTGAGACTCCAAACAATTTCGTTTTTAAGAGTTTTTATTTTACAAAGAAACTCTGGAGCACCACCCACAACCTAGAAGTTCCTGTGAAAGAAAGACGGCGATTAAAAATATATCAGGCAGTGTTGTTGTTGGCATGAAGTTCATTCTATTATCATTTTACAGTCTCTTCTAAAAGGCAGCTGTAACTGCATTCAATTGAATGGAAAAGCGTGAAATCTACAAAAAGCTTTATCTCCAAAGAACCATTTCCAGTGTATTACTTGTCAATGAACACACCCAGTTGACCCTCAGACCAATTAATGAATCCACCCGAAACGTTATGAAAGCAGCTGGTTTTAAAGCATGCCAGTGTGTCGCTGTGGTAAAGCCAGATCAATGTTTCATTTCACCACACAAAAGCACCAGGTGAAATGGAGACGATTGGACGGGTTAACTGTTCTGTATCCACAGCATGAACCAGCCTATTCCTCACTGAACAGAGCGGACTGGGATGAACGGGGACATGGTTCCTCTGCCCCTGACAGATGTAAGACTCAGTGCCATTAGAGGACACCGCCTTGCCCAGTTGACAGGGGGACGCTTCATTTAGATTTAGCCTAATATGAATCCCAAAGGGCACCTGAATCCATCCAAGTTCTCTACTTTCCACCAGGTCCTTTGGAGCTCTGGGGAAAAGCAGTACCCTGCAGAGGGAAGTGTCCTTTGGGATTCCCAGGGCCCCTCTGCTAGTCCTACGGAACAGTCATTCGTCCACTTACTTCGAAACAATGCTGTCGTTCTTGGCCAACCTCAGGAGGGAATCGTCTGACTCGCCCTGCAGAACAAGACAGGTCCATTTGGTCAGAAAATACAAAGAATTCCCCGAAAAATGTTAACTAGAAGTGGGTCAACCAGCATGTATAGCTGAGCCATGGAGGGGAGACACAAGGTCCACAAATAAATCACATTAAATGTATGAACTTATTCAATATGGAAACATAATGGGCCACTCAAATGATGAAGTACATAGGAAGCCAGGTACCTAAATATACTGTTAGAGTTGTAAATGGACCCTCTATGTATTTCTTACAGTGGAAATAATGTCTGAGATTTACCTATAACCCTGCCATGGAAAACAGACAGCAGGGCCTCAAACCATCTCAGTTCTCTCTAGCAGACACGTTAGGAAAGGACAGAGCCACAACACGCTAAGCCTCGCTGACAATGGCCTGCAACACCCATGCTTGTGCAGGCATGAAGAACTTCAGTAACTTGCCCCAGAAATCCCTGTTTCACAAATCCAGATCGGAGGGCTCTCGGAATCAGAAGAGATGGAGCAAAATATCCACAACTCCAATTTCAGGAATACCGGCGGATTTCGGTAAAATAGCGTAAAACCCAATCCTAGCCAGACAGAAGACCAACCTACCATTCTACGGATGGCTCCACAGATAGCGTAGGTCTTGAACTGGCCGTTGAAGCGCCCAGTTACCTTGTCAACCTGGAATAGAAAACGGAACGAACAATGAAATGTTTGATGTGTACAGGGCTGGTCAGAGACAGATAACAGCAAGGGGGTTAGTGAGCAGAACACACCAATTGAATCCCTACTGTGACATGCAGGTGGCAATTCACTGTTTTCCAAATTAATCTGAGTGCATCAAAGAGGGGGTGGGGGTTATGCCCAATCTAGCCTATATTACCCCAAAAAGGAGGCATGGGTGTGTACTACGAACTACCACCAGAAATATTGGCAATATTACCGTGAATTTTAGGCTTTATTTAACGGAGCTACCGAAGATCGTAGCCAGCAAAGTGTTAATACACCCAGAACACATCCTAACGCTTCATTTGCTTTGACAGTGACGAGACTCAAACACAGAACGTACTGGTTGCAGGTCTGCTTCTCTAACCACTGTGCAATATGACACGGGGTAGTCAGTCAGAGACATTCACTCTTGACCTGCTCCGCTTACATGGTCCGCCAACATATGTCATCAATGAATAGTGCCTGAGCCTACTACCAGGTGTCTAACAGGATCCGACCCGGTTCTGCTGGCAGTCATCAATGGGTATCAACCATGCAACCCAAGTGCTGCGTCGTGCTCTGCAAGCAGAGTCCTACTGGACCATGCAGTGGCTAAAGACACTAAACAAGCGCAGTACGACAGCCAGTCTTAGGAGTTAGACGACGCGTCGCTCGTTACCTCAGCAATGTTGATCTGAATGGAGGCATGATCCTTGGCTCCAATGATCCGGTTGCTTGCAGAGCTGAAAAACATGGCACCTTATTAGGGCGGCTGCAGGACACTGTATGAACCAGGGAAATGGTCTCAATGGGCCTATTGTATGAAGAATCCCGGTACGCAGTTCAAGGCCGATGGTGGAGAAAGTATTTCTGAATGAAACCAAGTAAAACCGTCTGCCTATGACTTCATCTACATTCCAGGATTTCCACTCAGGACTTCAAGACCAGAAACACACTTGTCCAGTAAAACCCTCCAACCAAGAACTTATTTAGCCCTGGGACATTTACAACGGATTAGAACAGAAAACCAGCAGGCACCGTAGTTCGTTCAATACCTGGGTGCTACATAGTTGGCTATGATGTAACATCAGTAACCTAGTCGCCTGGCTACTGAGCAACGCTTGAGCCTGAAACTACTCCCACTTCATTTGCACTGTTTGGTTTGCACTACGTTGACAGGATACATGATTCTGCTGTAAGTGGCACCAAAAGTTCATTCACACCACTGAGTTCTGGGGCTCCTCCACAGCACATCTAGAAAAAAAAAGTTTCCCCAGGGAGTAGATATGCACAGGGACAATGAAAGACACCGTGAAGTTTTATACATGTCTGAGAGTTAATAATAATGAGTCATCTCACTCCAATTGACAGGATCATTATAGCTCAAATATATTTTAACTCCATGCAATCTTGAAATGGAATTCACCTTTTGGGTCAAATTTACAAAAAGGTCTAACTATGTGTTAGTTAACTACTCAACGTACCCATAGCTAAGAAAGGAGTCACAGGATCGTCACTTTGTGGTACTCACCATTTACGGGGGACGTACAAGTCCACGAATTCACCGGCGTCGTTCTGCATTTTGATTTTGGGTGATGACCGGTCCACACGATCTGTATGTAGCAGATAAGAGACTAGCTATTGATAAATTACCCTCTCTCCATACGGAAGTTCGGTACTTACGACTACTAATTGGAAATCTCGACTTTTCCTCTACTTGAATGTTAAATTTAGAGAAAACACTTCACTGATTATAATCCGAATATAATAGACACGCATGTTTCCTTCGATAACTCCGTTTGAGATCTTTTCTTGAGAAACTACGAAGCCATGTGAAAATATGCATAGACAGATATGGCTCCAGCATGTGGCACGTCCAGTACTACGGTAGCATCCCGAATTTTCTACGGAAATATGCTAAAATAACGACGCCATTCGGTCAGAAAAAAGCGGTACCGATAGCGGAGTTGCTAATCAATAGATTATTTCACTTAACACACAGCTCGCTTGTATGAAAGAGCAATTTTATCGTATTTGTAGAACAGAGAAAATCTCTCACTCACCGTCTTTCACAAATGGCTGACAGGAAAGAGTGAGCCTTGCTATCGGAAGTTAAACCACTCAGCTTGGTGTCGCAAACAATTACTTCCGTATGGAAACAGCAAACATAAAACCGTTAAGAAACGTGCATTATTTTGAAAATCCCCGAAAATATTATGCTCATTGAATTAAACGTCTATCCAATCATCATATCCATAATTAATCCAACGGGGTTCAGGCATTCATAATCTCACACATCTTCAGATATTAAGTTCACATTACCTTGAATTTAATGGAAATAGCATGGGGATACCACAAGGTGACAGTCATAAAGCACCATTAACTCAATTCTTAAAAAGCGAATAAATAAATGAAAATAGTAGCGATGGCCATACGAGGCTTCATTGCCGTTCTTCTAGCTGCAGGACAATATGCTAGCAGCTCTAACTGAGAAGTTATTTTTCAAATTAAATGCCATACATTTCATTTATGTTTTTTTGTGATAAAGAAGTTCTGAGGTCTGCCAGCATAATATCCTGCTGCTAAAATAACACTAATGAAGACTCGTTTGGCCATCGTTTGGAATACTTCTGAAGTGTAGGGGACACTTCAACACCTTGATCCCTTTTAATAACAATTTTTACTAACTATGCTAAGGAAAAATATGAACCCATTATGCAGTGTTTTCTCATATTTTTCAGGTGGATGGATAGGAGAAATGTCACGTAATTTTAGAGAAAAAGCTTTTTTCTGTATGGAAAACTTCTTGTATATTTTATTTCAGCTCATGGAACACAGGACCAATACTTAACTGAATGTTTATATTTTTGTTTGCAAGTCAGCAGCCACTTTATTAGGTACATCTAGAGTTGATCAGGACCATCTTCTGTCTCCATGCACTTCAATGTTTGAACGTTGTGCATTCAGATGTGACACTGGGCACACCACTGTTGTAAAGGGTCGTTGTTTTAGCATTTCTTTTGGCTTTACTGTTCTTCTTTGCCGCTCACTGGTTGTATTTAATTGCACCAGTCTTTGTAACAGTGAGATAGACTGTAGTGGATGAAAATTCCAGGAGGTCAGCTGGTTCTTGGATGCTTGAAACACCACACCTGGTACCATCAACTATATCACAGTTAACTGACAAATTCGGCTGCCACTCTGCTGACCCCCTCCCCCTGTCTGTCCCTGTCCTTGTCCATCTGGTTATGCCTCCGATCTGGACTAGGTTTAAATAGACTCTGGGCTTAGCCCACATGCAATGAACTATTAAAATCAGACTCTTAATATGTTCACCCGGCACAGCCAGAAGAGGACTGGTCACCCCTCGGAGCCTGGTTCCTCTCAAGGTTTCTTCCTAAATTTTGCCTCTCTTAGGGAGTTTTTCCTAGCCACTGAAATTCATCACTATTGTTGTTTGCTCCCTGGGGTTTAAGGCCGGGTGTTTAGTGAAAGCACGTTGTGACAACTGCTGATGTAATAAGGGCTTTATAAAATAAATTTGATTTAAATTTGATTGATTGAGTTGAAGAGGCTCTAGCGTTCACCCCGTTCAAATGTTCGGTCAATTACAGTTGGATTTTAATCTAGAGATTGGCTTGATCAATTCATTATTGGTTCAGAAAAACTCCCTTTTTGTTTGTAAGTGAAGAACATAGTGGAGAAAGTCAAGCCAGGATGTGGAGCAATTTGTTCTATAAGGGAAAACATTACCACCTGTCAATCCTAAACCTGTCCTTCTATGTTAACATGTCCCCCACGAAACTCTGAGCGTGACTGTCAGAGAAGCAAGGACTTTTTTGTTGTTGACTCCGTCATGACTTGAGTGATGCAATTTATTCTTGACCTTTAAATGGCAAAATGAGCACGGACTTCAAACGAATGTTGAAATGGTTGGAAATCCTAGACCCATCCATTGTCCTCTTCCCAACTTTCCTTGGTATTTGACAGAGACAACTAGCAGAGTGTGTCATTACATTAGTGTCATCTTTCATGGACACTCAGTTTTGCCAGACATTTTTAATGTTAAGGTTGGCAAAGTGTGAGTAATATCATTGCAATAGATGTCACGGTACATGCTTGGTGATGACTAAGTTCAATGCTTTGTTACCTCACAATTATTATAAAATAAAAATTTTACAGGGTATAGGAAAACATTCATGAATTGGAAGCTCGGGATGAGTCAGTGGACAACGTGGTATGTGGTACAGATTGGAAATGCAGCCAGGAAACAGGGGTTTAGCACCCATTCCATTCCAGGCAATTTCCATATGAATGCGTTACTTGGCTGATCTTCACCATGCCACCAGTACTAGAAGCTTCACAGAGACACCAAAATAAAATTTGAGCCAGCGCCCACAACGTCAGTGAATCCAGAAAGTCACAAAGCGGCTTTCGTCATCCAGCTTAGATTGTAAGAATGCATCACCAGCGTCTACCAAGGGGACATCCTTACCTTAGGAAGCTGGTGTTGTATGTCCACAAGGATCTACCAAGGGGACATCCTTACCTTAGGAAGCTGGTGTTGTATGTCCACCAGCATCTACCAAAGGGACCTCCTTACCTTAGGAAGCTGGTGTTGTGTGTCCACAAGGATCTACCAAGGGGACATCCTTACCTTAGGAAGCTGGTGTTGTATGTCCACAAGGATCTACCAAGGGGACATCCTT
>JACXGJ010009266.1:0-17804 GCA_016801105.1 Esox niger
CTGTGTCGGGCGGCTGTGTCGGGCGGCTGTGTCGGGCGGCTGTGTCGGGCGGCTGTGTCGGGCGGCTGTGTCGGGCGGCTGTGTCAGGATACTGTGTAAGGGGGCTGGGCTGTGCACCGAGTCCCACATGCGGCAAAGACAAAAAGTATGAATAAACAGTCATGTGAAAAGTACATGAACACCCAGGAAAGTTGTCTTTTTGGTCTACATATTTAGACATACAGATGTGTCTTCACTTCAACCCTAGACAGATACAGGCAACCCAATTCAACAAATGACTCAACAAGATCACACTTGCAATCATGGATTCATCATTAATCTATACAAACACATTTCAAAGTGAGAAAAAAATAACAGCTGGTGTTGGGAAATTTGGCTGAAATAACTATGAAGCCATTTATTATAACTCTTACATTGACTGGGAGGAATTTTTGGCCCCTGGTCTGTACAGTATTGCTTCAATGTGTTTTGTTCATGGGCTTTTTTTCCATTCATGTCCCAGGGATTC
Source organism: Esox niger (assembly GCA_016801105.1). Classification (NCBI taxonomy): domain Eukaryota; kingdom Metazoa; phylum Chordata; class Actinopteri; order Esociformes; family Esocidae; genus Esox; species Esox niger. Next base: position 509 of record JACXGJ010009266.1, read on the forward strand.
AACTTGATTGGACATTCCATAGTCATCCATTTCTTCATTTTGAGACATTCTGTTGTAGCTTTGCATGTGTGTCACAGGCGACAATGATCTTTCCTCTGAGGGCCTCAAATAGGACTTGGAATGATGTTTCCACACACCCACATGGTGAAGACTAAACCAGACCAAGTGTCTAATCGTCATAGAGAGCTGGATACTCCCAAGATACTCTAATGATTTTCTAATAATGTGGACCTATTTTGTGCATGTGTCTAAATAAATACCAAAAAAGACAACTTTCTAGGGGGTGTACAACATTTTTCACATACCTACTTGCTCTGGAAATAATAGCATGGTTTATATTGGAAATATAAGCCAACTGGCAGCGCAGAAAAACAACCTCGCCCCCAACATAAGCAAAGCTAAAGAGATAATTTTTTTACTTTATTATATAGAGGTGGGAGCAAGCCTCAATCCACAGAAATGAAGCTACTGTAGACAGTGTCAGCAGTTTGAAGTTCCTTTGCATTCACACAGTCATCACACACCCCTGCTACATGCTGTTAATTTGCATGCTTTTGGACAGATGGGGACTGTATTAGAGCATTCAGGCCATAAGACTGCTCAACCCTTCAACTAAACTGACTAACCACATACACGCGCACACACACACGCACGCACGCACAGAGAAAGGCTTTTGCAAACTAGGAGTTTACATATTGTTTTCTGGCAACCCTTAATATTCTGATGCATAGAGGAGGCGTCTAACGGTACATTGGGAGAGTTGGTGAGCCAAAGATGCAACCACGTTTGGTTTCTTAGAGAGTGTGAGGACCTAGCATCAGGAAACAGGTAGATATACCACTGCCTGACTGGTTTGGACATAATTATTTTTTTATTTTGTACCTACCTGATTAAGGTTAACAACCTGTCACTTAACTTCAGACAATGGAAGACAATGCTTTTAGCCTGCATGTTTCCTAGTTAAATACCACTCTGAAACAGGAAGTAACCTAGCGGAGGATGAAAAAGTAGGGAGAGAGAAAAGTGAGAAGAGAGGAGAGACAGAAGAGGAAAGAAATGTGGACAGGGACGAGAGAATAGAGGCGAGGGAGAGAGCGATATATAAAAGGAGTGGAGAGAGAAAGAATATATGGTTAGGAGTGATAAAACCTCTCACATGATGACTTATGACTCAGTACCACTATAGGCCCTACTAGAGGGAGGGATGAGGAAAGAGAAGGGGGAGTGGTTCACCAAGCGCCCTACCACCCCATGACCTCCAGGAAATAGGGGGAGACAGACAGCAAAAAAAAGTTATATGAAGAGATTCAAATCAATTCAAAGGATTGAAGTGTGGAGTTAGATAATGGAAAGACGGCGCAAGGATGGCAAGAGAAAGCGAGTTACAGAGAAAGGCAGAGAGAAAGAAAAGAACAGGCTCCATCAGAAAAGCGATCAGAGAGATCATTACTGACTTTCCAGGCCATTTCCCCTGAACAGGACATAAGGCTTTCTGCTGACACAGACCTCACTGAGAGACAGCGCATTGCCAACTGCCAAAACATCACCAAGAATGACCAAACACCCTCATACAGTACAAGCGTGAACAAAATCCAGTCATACACACGTGAACCAACACATACAGAAACGTGTACAACGCATTCACAATTCCCCTTCATTCATTTTGATTTGACCTTAGGGACTATTCTTATCCTAACAAGATACCAATGTTGCTCAGTCCGAAGAGGTCCGTCTGCAGGGCAACTCTGTTTTCTAGTCACCACGGGGATCAACAAACCTCAGACGCTCTCCGGTTCAGGCAAACACCACAGTCTCCGTCAGGTCATAACACGGAAACAAGGTTCTAAGTCTCCCGTTGACCTCGCTGGCTGCGTGTCACCTGACTTGTGTTCTGAATGACCATTCGCTGAAGGCATCCGGATCACGATGAAGCACTAACAGCAGAAAGCCCACATAACACTGCTTTGTAGTACCTTCCTTGCTGTGGCAGTGACCCGTGTGCAGCCCCCTTAACGTAAAACCTGAATTATTGTAGTTACTTAACTGCTAACCTCAAACCAAAGCCCTGATCCCCTGGGCAAATCTGAACATCTGATAAGTTTAGATAGGTTTATGCAAATTGGTGACATTTTGAACCTAGCGTATCAAAGGAATAGACAGCGCTACCACATATTACTCACGCCTATCCGATCTTCTCGGATCCGCACGAGCACCTAAAGCTCGAGGGGAAGCGGTGGTTTGACACGTGTCCGTTCTACTCCCCGCAAAGAGCTAGGGAACAGACAGAAGGGATAAGTAAGGCACACACTCCCTCATACAGGAGTAGACAGGGACATAGGGCTGCTGCATGTCTGTGGGGAGTTGAGCTAAGAAGTGAGTAATGTAATCTGAGTCATCTGTGACCCATTGAGCCTGTCCAGAGTGATGGGTGCCACTCCTGTCCTCTCCTTCCCCTATCTTCTCCTCCTCTCCTTCCCCTCTCTTCCCCTCCTCTCCTTCCCCTCTCTTCTCCTCCTCTCCTTCCCCTCTCTTCTCCTCCTCTCCTTCCCCTCTCTTCCCATCCTCTCCTTCCCCTTCCCATCCTCTCCTTCCCCTTCCCATCCTCTCCTTCTCTCCTTCCCCTTCTCCTCCTCTCCTCCCCTTCTCTCCTTCCCCGGTCCTCTCTCCTCCTCTCCTCTCCTACACCCACTTTCACCATGACTTTGACTGAAGTAAACAGCTGACAAGGCCAAAAGACTTGGCCAACTCCTACTCACACTCTCCCTCTGTCACACTCCCTCTCTCACCCGCTCTCTCACCCCACTCTCTCCCTCTTTTACCTTTTTGCTCTCCTCCCTTTTTTTCTAATCACTTTTATTCTCTCTCTATAACTCTCTCTCTCTCTATTAGAGGTGTCTGTAATAAAGAGCTCTATATTTCAGAGAGACATCGGTTTGCTCTGTAAATCAAGCTCGGGCCAAAGAACATAGCAGGGCGCACACACACACACACACACACACACACACACACACACACACACACACACACACACACACACACACACACACACACACACACACACACACACACATACACACACATACACACACACACACACCAAAGAAACCACAAACACAAACACATGCACACACTTAACACTCACACGTGCACGAAAACACAGACACACACATGCATGTATGAGTGCACACGTGCACACAGCTCTACCTGTGAACTTGTTGACTCCAGCCTGATCCGCCACATTGGAGAGGGCGATGACCCCTTTGGAGAGGTCACTGGCAGCTTCGTCCATCTCTATCAGGGCATGGGGCGCCACATTACCACTGGCGTAGTTAGCTATGTAGATGGCATAACGACCTGTACCCTGGAAACAAGACGTGGACTCGGAGTCACTACTGGTGTGGCTGGTGGTCTGGATGGCAAGAGAAGCACATCTGAACAGGACAGCATTTGCAAAGACAGTAACGGTGTAGGAATTTGAAGGTGTTATTTGGATGAGACTTTGGTTAGTGATGTGAACAGACCACTTCAACGGCATCACAACCAGTTCCATGTGGAAAGACGGATGTGTTGAACATGAAACGGTACAACAGGCTTGGCCCTCTGTCACAAAGCCAGATGTCTCCTAACTCATCTCCTCTTCTACTCACTACCATAGTAGTCTCCCTTCTCGCCTCCTCTTTTCTCAACTCCCTCATTCTTTTCTCCTCTCATTCCTTCTCTTCTCATTGTTTGTCAGCTTTGTTTCCCCCATCGCTCCTTCTCTCCATCCATTCTGTCTCCTTGCTCCTTCTCTTTCTACCACCTTCATTTTCTCCCCCATCCCTCTTCCTCTTTATCCCTTTGGAGGTTAATTTCACACTCCATTATCAGTTAGGGTCCCTGCAGACACAGAGGCACCTACGGAACCAACTTAATAGACTTACTACCATTCCAATGAGTTAACTACCCACTTGCCCTCACACACACACACACACACACACACGTGCACACACACCCACACACATGCCGACACAGAGGACCACAGGCAAAAGGACCATAAGAAATGTACCTCCCGGCATCAAGTCGTCACAGCTCAGTATCTCAGCAGCCATTTCAGATGACACACACACACAGACACACACACACACACACACACACACCCACACACACACACACACACAATACAATAAACAGAAACCCACCCAAGAAACAGGAAGTGCTGCTGGCTGCAAGGCCATACATTAGTTAATGGTGTTTGTCTGTGGATTAGTGTTGCGTCACTCAGGCTCTGTTCTGTCACCTGTCATTCCAAATGATGTCATAATGAAAATTATTTGACGGTTTGTGTGTTTGTTTGCGTGTGTATGTTCGTACGTGATTCTTGTATTGTGACTTTATTTGACCCAGGGAAACAATTACCCAGAGTCTACAAATTAACTTTGACATGTGGATTGGACCAAATGTCCATAAAACAAACGTCATTATTCAAGTGACACATTCGGAGCTGAAAATGTCACAATACCAAATAGCTCTTTACCCAAAAGCTCATTTTCTGTCAGTCAACAGTCATTGTGTAAATGTGTCAGTGTCATATATCACTTTAATCAATAGCTACCTTTCATCAGTTTGGAAGAGAAAAATGATGTCACTACCCTCTAAAAAGGGACTAATATACAACTCTACAAAGGTATGGACACACACACACACACACACACACACACACACACACACAATTACTCAGTGAGATCACTGCATCTGTATCTCAGAGTGAGTGGTAGAGGCCTGTATAGAGTAAATAAGACCAAACACATTCATCTTTTTCCCACCCTATCCTTTGATACGATCTTAAAGTTTGATTGATGGATTTGTTGATTGACTGATTATCCTTGAGCAAACACCTTACACCCCAAGTGACCTCTGTCCTTTCAGGAATATCCTTCCACTCACTCTGAAGTGCGTCATAATTGTTCAGCATGTCGACCGATCGATGGGCTAACTGATTATGTCCCCCTGGACAGCGCTTTACACCAGTGGCTCTCAACCCTTTTCTCCGATAACTGTACCTTCAATCCCTCCGACTAACGCAATGACCATCTTCTTATGAGTGTTGCCAATTTCCCCATGTGGACAGCCAGGCTCCCCAACGGAACGCATAGCCATGGATGAGTACAGGTACACTACACTGTGTGCTCTGTCATCCCCACTCCCCCATCCAAGCCTTGTTGTCGCGAGTGATTTCAACTTGACGTCTGATTGATCAACTTGAGTTTCCTAACAGTGATAAAACACCAGAGCCACAGGCCTTTCTAACCTTGTGTTGCTGCTGCCGCGGTGCTATCATTTATGTATTATGTATCATAATACGGTATAGTGATGAGAAAGCTCCATTATATGAGTGGGACTCACACCCTGCTCATCAATGACTGCCGTTAACGTGGACATGGATGGGAGAATAACAAGGTCATCCCAGAAAGTAGAGGAGAGGAGGATTTCAGAATGTTTTTTATCCCATCCATCTCCTGGAATAAACACACGCATGGAGATTGAGTTTGGGCCATTCTGTAGGTAGTCGAATTAAAAAGAGATATATTTTCCAGGTTTGGCCCCCTCCCGCGTGAAAATCTATTTCAATACCATTGAGACTGTGCCTCACTGGTTAACGAGGAATATAAGCGCACGTGCGTGCGTGCGTGCGTGCGTGTAAACGCGCGGTGTACAGCGATCATTGCTACCCTTACATGTCTGTCTGTAGAACAAACGAGGCCATTGTTTTGTAATTACAGTGGTGCAGTGGGCATGAGAGGAGACAGAGCTGCACATCTCCCTTCTAATGAACTGTCATAACACACTGAGAGGGAGGGACGTAGAGCCACAATGACTTATGACTAGACACAGTCACACCAACACAGCCTAGCAGGGCCCGGCAGCAGAGACAATAAACACAGGCTGAGTTATTGGACGTTCAAGCCAGACTCCCGGCTAGCAATGGGGTGTAAAACACAGAAACTGACTTACAAAGACAGATCTGTTCGGAGAGTCGGGACATCGAAAAATTCTAGTCTGCAATGTGAGTCCACAGCATGTTAATGTTCTTCATAACTGACCACATGGGACAAAACAAATAACCAAAAGACAACTAGGTGTGAAATCCACAATCCCAGAGCATGAAGGCTGCTGCGTAATCAGTCTACTTAATGCCTAAAGTAAAGTTAAACAACCTATACATGGCAATATTAAGACCAACCCTGTCAAATCAGACTGCGATACCTTGTGATTAGAGACACCTAAGTACAGTGAGTTCCCCAGTGTGCGCGCGTGACTGTTAATATGTCTGTGCATTTTGTCCTGTATGTGTACAGTGTGTCAGTATGTGTCCTGTTTTTAGAGATCCTGTACCTTTCTGTCCACACAGGCTACCGATCGTCCAGCCATGCGGTTGGCTACATCACGGTGTTCATTAACATCGTCATTTAAAAGGTCTTCAAAGCGCCCATTACGGAACTTAAACAGCTTATCGGAGTAGGTGGCCCGACCTTAAGAGAGGAGAGAATAAGAGTGTGACAAGAGACACACAGCAAGAGAGAGCGAGGAGACACAAGGAAAGACGAGAAGACATTTCACACATGTTAACGCTTTTCTTTTGCATGTCATCCACCCTCTCACACGTACGTTTTACAGTGTTTTTGTTGCATATTCATTTCGTATCCCAGATTTTTTTTATTTACCACAGTAACTTTTATGTTAATGGTGGAAAGTGTTGATACTAGGCAGTGCCAACAGCAAAGTGTATGTTAGAGGGGTGGTGCCTGAAAAACCCAGTGGTTATTGTGGTTGGTAGGGTTGCCATGGTACTATATATATATAGCAGTCAGTGGGTCATGGTTTGAAATCTTTTGATGAGAGTACAATCTAAAATAAAAGTCAATTTAAACATGGCACAAACATTTTACAATCATATATTGTGGATACTACATGTTTGCTGAAATTATTGAAGATGTACTTTCGTAACTTGGCTTGAGCATCTCAGGTGCCAAAACCCCCTTTCATCTATTCAGGCTTACGCACTGCAAAGAGCCCCCAGCACGGCATGTGTAATTTTACAGCCTAGCGTTATGCCATTAAACAAAAGGTTGTAGGTTTTTATACCTGAGATGACAATGTGATCAATTGGTGTGCCCAATTTCTTCCATTTCACAGATCACCACAGATTAAGATTTGCTGCAAATTGAGTAAAAGTGAAAGTACAGTGGCTGCCAAAAGCATTCAATCCAACATTTATTGCATGACAACATGAAATTAAAATTGATTTTATTAGGAGTTTGCATTGATCAACACGCAAATATCCATAACATCAGCGTGAAAAAACAAATTGGCAAATTGTTCTATATTTATTATAAATATATAAAATGTATTATTAATCTCTTTGCTATGGTGGATCCGAGTGAGCTGTGGTACAACCAATAGTGTCACATAATTCGTTGATGAGTCCACCTGTGTGAAATTAAGGTTAGTAAATTCCTAACAATAACTACATCATGAAGAAGGAACATTCAAATCAAATCCGGAATAAGGTTCTTCCAAAGCACCAATCAGAGGATCTTGATATATGAAGAACATTTCTATCAAAGCATTGAATACCCTTTCGGAGTACAGTACAATCCGTTATTAAGAAATGAAGAGATTATGGCATAACTGTAAATCTGTCTAGAACAGGCCATTTTCAAAGACTGAGTATCCAGACAAGGTCACTAGTCAGGGAGGCAATGACAAGGAGTTACAAGTTTCTACAGCTGAGCTGGGATAAAACTATTCATACTGCCACAACAGCCCAAAGGCTTCACAAAAGTGACCTTCATTGGAGAGTGGCAAAACATTTTATTCTGACATCAAATCTTGGCTAGAGTTTGCCAGAAGGCATGTGGGAGACTGAGACCAAGTGGAAGAATATTGTATAGTCTGAAAATAGCAAAAGAGCTTTTTGGCCTTAACGTTTTTTTGGTGCAAGCTTTACACCGTACATCATTCAGAGAACCACACCCCTACCGTGAAGCATGGTGGTGGCAGCATTATGCTATGGGGATGCTTCTTTGCATCAAGGCCTGTGAAAACAGAGTTTTTTGGATGCAGAAAAGTACAGAAAAACCCTGAAAGAAAACATCAAGTTTGCAAGAGACCTGGGACAACATTTATCTGCTAGCAGGACAATGACACAAAACATACTGTCAAAAACAAATTGGAGTGTCATAAAAAAGGTCTATGTCTTGCATTTGCCAAGTCAAAGATTAGACCTCAAACCTACGGAAAATATGTAGAAAGAGTTCAGCAAACGCCCCCATCCGACTAAACAAAGCTTAAGCAATTTTGCATTGAAGAGTGGGTGTGGCCTGATGTGCAAAGCTGGTTAAGACTTATTTAAAAAGACTTATGGGGGAGAATACTTATGCAATCAATTATTTTCTGTTTCATATTTGTGATTAATTAACTGAAGCCGTCTGGTGTAACATGTAGCATTGGCTCTACAAGAAGATGGGACAGATTAACATGGCGTGTAGCGGAGGATGGGACAGATTAACATGGCCTGTAGCGGAGGATGAGACAGATTAACATGGCCTGTAGCCGAGGATGAGACAGATTAACATGGCCTGTAGCAGAGGATGAGACAGATTAACATGCAGGTGAAGGGGAGCATGGCCCCTGTAAAGGGAATGAGACAGACTAGCCACTGTTTCATTATTTTTCTATTGTATTCTCTCTCTACCTATTAGAAGGAATGTTTTCACACATCCCTATCCTGTAAAAATGGGTTAAAATGCAGCGAAATGTTGCAATGCATGTGTGATCTCAGGCTCTGCTAACTCTTGGATTTCTTCCTACCTGGCAGGCTGCTCGTGCCAGGTGACATAGAGAGGATTGGTGTCTACCTCATAGCATCTTACTACTGGTGTTCCCCAAGGTTTGGTTGTATGTCCTCTCCACCTCTCTCTACACAACAAGCCTCTTGGCTCTGTCATATCCTCAAATGGTTGATTCTATTACTGCTATGCAGATGACACAGCCTTTTTCCTCCAACCCCTTCCAACACCGAGGTCACAACATGTATCTCTGCATACCTGGCCGAAATAGCTGCATGGATGTGGGCCTACCACCCCAACTTAACCCAGACAAAAATGAGCTGCTCCTATTTTATGAGAAGCCCTGTCCACTCCAGAACATGTCCATCATGGTTGATAACAGCACAGTGTCCAGCAAAGTACATTGGCAACGCACCCGGTGTTCAACCTTCCCAAGTAATCCCATGTCACCCAGCTCTTTTGCACCCTATACTGGCTACCAGTCAAAGCTCCCAACCGCTTCAAGGCTGTGATTATTGCCTACAGAACGAAAGGGGAGCTTCTCCTCCCTATCTTCAGGAATTGCTCAAACCCTATATCCCTATCCAGGATCTTTATTCAGTCACCTCTGGGCTCTGGGCCAACCCACCCCTTCAAAGCAGTTCCTTATCCGCACAGTCCAAACAATCTGCCCTGGGATCTCAATGTTGGGACCATCTTCCCTTGGAGGCAAGGATAAGATAAGAGGATCTGGACATATTCAAAAACATCTGAAAACTCACTTTTTCATAGAGGACTTGAAATAATTCTCCCACCACCTCTGTCTGTTGTCTTTTGTTAACCTTTTATGTTTCTTATTTGTATGTTCTTTTTTCCAGCACTGATCTTTGCCAATAACTAATTTATTCATTAGAATTCACTTACTACTTAACAGAGCTGTTGTTTCACCTAGCTCTTTTAAAATGTATGCATTAACAGCCTGTAGCTCTGGATAAGAGCATCTGCTAAATGACAAAATGTAAATGTACTTAAGACGTAATATATTTGATCAAACTATTAAGTATAGGCTGTTGATATATGGTTGCCTTGAAAAGCACCACAAGATCAGAGGTTTGATATGTGATTTCAAAAATGTGTGCACCCTCAATCCCCAAAGCCAAAAGAAGTTAACCGATTTGTATCTCAAAATCTAAAATAAATTCACAGTGATGCACTTTAAGAAAAGCCAGACATTGTCTTTAGAAACCATTGTGTGTGTGTGTGTCTGTACCTGAGAAGGCATTGTTGGTATTGAGAACATAGATCTCCTCTCGGCCGTCTCCATCAATATCACAGGCCGTCACTCCAATGGCGTTGCCTTGGCGATCTCTCAGAGCATAGAACGGGGAACTACGGTTGTCAACGGCGATGTTTACCAGCCTCTTACTCTGCTTGTCATACTTAAGAACCAGGTTGGGACCATTGTACCTGTCAAATATCAACAAGAGATAAAGGCTGCATGTAAAACTATGAAACAGAATCCACACTTACAAGGCTTCATTTCACACAAAAATGTATATACACTGATGGGCCAAAACATAAAGATCACTCTCAGGTGAAGCGAATAACATTGTTCCTCTAACAAGAGCACATGTCAAGGTTAGTGCAGATAAGACAGTAAGCGAACAATCAGGTCACATAGTCAACATGTTGGCTGCAGGAGAAATGGGCAGGAAGCCAAATGTTTTTGGCCTGACGACTGGGTCATAGCATTTCTGAAACGGCAAGGCGTGTGGCTTGCTCCTGGTCAGCAGTGGTGAGTGCTTACCAACTGTGGTCCGAGGAGAGAAACCAAAAACCGGCAACAGGGTGTTGGATGCCCCAAACTTAACAATGCGCGAGGGCAACGAAGGCTATCCCCTCTGGACCGAACAGATAGAAGGTCTACTGTGGCACAAGTCACAGAAAATGTTAATGATGGTTACGGGAGGAATGTGTCACAACACAGTGCATCGCACCCTGCTTCTATGCTGCAGACCGGTCATTGCCCAACAACAAAAGCGCCTACAACAGGCACGCAAGCGTCTGAACTTGACCGTGGAGCTGTGGAAGATGGTCGCCGGGTCTGATTATCTTGATCATCACATGGATGGCCGTAAAAATGCACGCCGTTTACCTGGGGAAGTGATGGCATCAGAAGACAAGCTGGTGGAAGGAGCGTAATGCTCAAGGGCTATGTTCTGCTGGGAAACCTTCCGGTTCCAGGCATTCGTGGTATCCATGTAGATGTCGATATCACACATGCCACCTACCTGAACCCAGTTGCAGACCAGGCACACCCCTTCATGGCAATGGTTTCCTGCTGTCAGTGGCCTCTTTCAGCAGGAGAATGCACCCTGCCACACTGCACACATTGTTCAGGAATGATTTGAGGAACATTAAGAGGTCAAGGTATTGCCCTGGCCTCCACATTCTCCAGATCTCAATCTTATTGAACATCTGTGGGATCTGCTGAACCAACTAGTCAGATTCACAGAGGCTCCACTTTGCACCTTACAGGACTTGAAGGATCTGCTGCTAAGGTCTTAGTGTCAGGAACAACATGACACCTTCAGGGGTCTGGTAGATTCCAGGCCTCTGTGTCTTGACGCCGTTTTGCCGGTACATGGAGGACCAGCAGCAAATTAGGAAGATGGACATAATGTTTTGGCTCATCAGTGCACATATAACAAATTAAATAGGGTTAAGAGAAAGAATGCGAACTTAAGAGAAAGTCAAAAAGGAGACAACTTTTTTCCTCAAAAGCGGACACCCTAACCTATGTCAGGGTTATGGGATGACTGCCTCACTGCTCCCTCTCTCCATCCCCTCCTCTTTCTCTCCGTTCTTGTCAAACTCCCTCCCTCCAACCTTGCTTCTCCTTTTACTCCACGCTTGCATGCAGTAGTCCTATCAGTGGAGCCACGTCCAATAACATCTATTCTTATCAGCGCCACTCGTCTAAGCCTTAGGGCATCCTTATACGCTCCCCTCCTCTAATGACCTTTTCCTTTCATTCTCAATCAGACATATCTTCTCTGCCGTTAGCTCAGAAAATGACAGATTGCTTCACCTATGTCTTGTACATTTAGCTCACTTAGCTCAGTGAATAACCTAGCGTTTCTACCATAAAAATGGTCTGCTTGGTAAGAAATGACAGATGACTTTGCCCCCTTTTGTCTATTTTTATTGTGTGGAGATAAATGTGGCTTTTCTTTTACATTAAAGACCAAGGACCAACATGGTGTACCCACATTTTTTTTCTTCCAATTTATTTCAGCAAAAAGCTTCCCCGTTTTCCTCGATCACTATCATGTCTTGCAATCAGCTGGGTACAGCGGGGTAGGTTTCATTATACGAGTGGGACGTCTCCCGGCTTTTTGAAAAGGGTATTTTGTTCCCTCCACTTTTTGTCAAGAGAACTCCATTGTAAGAGAGGCTCAAAAATGTATACTGGTTTAAGGACCACATGCAGGCTTTGAGGTAGTTGCTAGGATGTTCATTTGCACAGTGCTGGTTATCATTGTAGTCTACTAGCAACAGTGATCTGCTCAGGAAGGTTCAGTAGTCTTGCTGACATTATCTGATACTAACTACCTCCCATAACGTATGAATGAGGTAGACACTGCTAATCTATCAAAGACTGTTGTTTTAAAACCGACAACTATGTTATTTGGTTAGACTAACAAATATTAACAATAGTTGCAAAATATATTTTGGCTTGCCAGCTAACGTTTTGTCCACTAGCTAAGATATAACACATTAACACTATGTTCAGCTCACAGCTAGCATAAAGATGACACCAGCTAAGAAGAGACTTAAGTTTGACATAATGGAATGTTTTCTATGCGGAGACAAAGTGAGCTCTACAGTTAGCTAGCCATGATTTACGATCTTGATAAGTTAGCTAACATTACATGTAGTTCCATACATACGTAGGTGCATTTGATATTTCAACCTCATGTGATTCTTATAGATCGAACATGGCCATCATGTTCATGTCATATTCTGTAACCGTGATCAGTAACCGTGACAGGTGTCCGTCACAGCAGGATCACAAAGCCAAGGAGAAAAGGTACACCGTGGAGCTGAGGTGAAATGTTGCTGAATAGCAGGAGTCTATAAAATGTAAACAATATTATTTATGCTATAATGTGTAGCACATATCTTGAATGGCCATATTTATTAGCAGAACCTGAAGGAAATGCCAGAGGGCTGTAGAGTAGCTTGGGAGGTGAGGTTGTGTAATTCAAATACAGTACGGGCAAAATGTACATGTAGATCACATATCAGCTACACACATTGAAATACAGAGGTCTGTGTAGTAGCTCTTTACTACACAACACAGAAAACATATGTAATATTAAATGGAATGGCTGAATGTAGTATTTTGTATGTTTATTCTAGTAGAAACAAATAGATGTTGTGTCAGCCAGTGCACATGCAACATACAGCCTAAAGTATGTGGACCCTCGACCATCACACTGATAAGAGCTTGTTGGACACCCCATTCCAAAACCACGGGCATTTGCAAAAACTATGACTATCTATCCCCCTCATATTTGAAATCAGACTTACACCCCTGCTTAGGTATATAAATGTTCCAAAAATAAGAGATAAGCACTTTCTTTCAATTTCCAAGATCCTTTTGTAATGGTGAAAACTACTGCCATTTCCACTTGAAGCAGAACAGGATGTCACACTGTATAAGTGAGAAGCCATTTTATTTCATAGTTATCTTTAATGTGACAGGGCCACATTGTCTCTCTCATATTACTATAAAAGCATGTCATCGTGGATTTCCTTGAGGCTGGAGGGAATTTTAACAGACAAGAGATTAAGCTTTAGGTTTATTTTTCTAACTCTTCACAAAGACTGATTACCTTGGCCATACTGTTAATTTTATATAAAACATGTCTTTGTGTATATTCTTGAAATAGCAATAAACATAACAACTTAATTCAAATTACAGCCTTTTCAAAAGGGCAGTTAAAAAACAGTATGGTGCTGTTTTGATGAACAATTTCACCCACTCACCCGGCTACAAATATCTCCAGGTCTCCATCGTTGTCTACATCAGTAACAGCCACTCCATAGTTGAGCTGTGTGGGGTTGTTGTCATAGTCAGGCGGCAGCATGGTCCCTGTGACAGATGAAAACATGGGCTCGGACCGCTGGGCCGCGGAGAGGACCGGAAGGATGACACACATCCACAGCACCATCATCCCCTGTAGACACAGTTAGGTTTGGGGTTGGACAATTACAGGAACATTTTCAATTACAAATCAAGTGGTTCTTGTCCTGAATGCTGACTGTCTCAAACCTGAGGTATAGGACACCACATGCACTGTTCAGAACGATTAAGGGAATGCCTAAATCACATCAGGTCTTGACGAAGGAAATATATTAAGATCAATTTTGTTACTGTACATCGCGTAAATCATTGTGAACAAAATGTCGTAACAACGGTCAATGGAAATCACCAACAGATTGAGGGCTGGATTAAACTTCCACCAAAAGTCAAAAGAAGACAATTGAAATACCAGGCTGTTCCAACTGGCGTGAATTTCATCACGTCAACTCATAAATGTGACTCAGTAGTGTGCATGGCCCCCATGTGCCTGTATGCACTCTCGAAACATGAGGGCATGCTCCTTATGAGGTGACAGATGGTGTCCTGGGGGGGGGGTTCTCCTCCCAGACCTAGATAAAGGCATCAGTGAGCTTCTGGACAGTCTGTGGCGCTACTTGGCAGCGTTGGATGTACCGATACTTAATGACCCAGAGGTTCTCAATCGGATTCAGGTGAATGTGCGGGCCAATTAGGCCCTCATGCCACCCTCATGGAATCTGTTTCTGACAGTTTGGTCAGAAACATGCATATCAGTGGCCAGCTGGAGGTCATTCTGTAGGGCTCTGGCAGTGCTCCTCCGGTTTCTCCTCACACAAAGGTGCAGATACGGTACCAGTTTTACTCCTGGGTGGATTCCCTTCCACGGCCCTGTCCAGCTCTCCTCGTGTAATGGCCCGTCTCCTGGTATCTCTTCCATGTTCTTGAGATTGTATCGGGAGACACCGCAAACCTTCTTGCAATGGCACGTATGGATGTGCAATCCTGGAGGAGCTGGACTTCCTGGGCAACCCGAATGGGCTTCAGGTAATGCCTTATGCTGCCAGTAGTGAAAAGGACACTAGCAAAATGCAAAACTAGTGAATCAGTCAAGAAGGATACTAAGAGAGTAATTGTCTGTGGCCATCGCTTGCCAAACCATTCCCTTTCTGGAGGTTGTCTTGCTGATGCCTAGCACTTACATTTGTCCAACTAAAATGTGCTTTCTAGCTTAACAAACAAATGAAATAGGATTGTGCCTACCAAACAAATTCAGTGAGTTGCAAATATAATGCTAAATACTTCCACAAAATACTAGCTACGGTATTATGGAGTCAGTTATCTGCCAAAAGGTTATCCACCCATATTCTTACAATCATAAGAAAAAAAAACATAAATTGGTATGATCATTAATAGGTTTTCATCAGGAGATCTAATACGTCAAATTTTATCCGCGTGAAATTTTATCTGTGAATGTACAAACACCCTTTTGTGTTTTAGGTCATTAAATTCTTACTCTCTGTCGCCATTTATTTCACATTTTGTGGCATCTGCATAGATTACATTTGCACACACAGACTACGCACATAAAAATCCTTTTGCACTATGGTAGCCTGAAGATAGAAGATACTTAAATAGAAATCTTGCCACATACACATATTTTTTGTATCATGTCTACAACTGGTGGAAGCTTAATATTTAAATGTTAATACAAAGTACAGGTCCCATGAGACAGAAGGGCTTAGATGGGTCTCAGAGAAATGATGTCATCTAACATAAGACAATGTCTGACCTAGCATTACATACTGTCATTTATTGACTGGTCGGGAAGAAAGATTTTACCCAGAACCTACAATCTGAAAGCATGAGAGTGATCCACTAAACACTGTCATGCAATTAAGCATAATCTGTACCACTGATGATCTCTTCTAGCAAACATGTATAACCTTAAGTCCATCTCCAGAGGCCTTGATGTTCCTGTTTCCACCATATGTAATCTTATCAAGAGGGTTAAAAGCCCAGACCACTGCAGTCAAACTTTGTGCTTTATTTTGATCAGACATGAAATCTGTTATTGCAACCAAACAACTCCAACTCTTCATCACATTGTTACAGTTGGTTTGGTGTTAAGCCTGTGGTGTCTGGCAAACATCAGTCATGTCTTGATTTTCTTCTTCCAGAGTAGAGGCTTCTTCTTTCCTGACGTGTCGTTTAGTTCATGTTGGGCATGAACTCTTTCGGACAGATGACTAATGCCCTTGAACATTGATTGGGGCAACAGAGTGCAGTATATCCATTGATGATCCCTATGGGCATCTATTGGTCAGCTCTTGGGCTTTTCTTAAATTAATATTGCGAGTGGGCCAGAGTTAGTCTAATGATTTGCATATCATTTTGCCCCAATTCTGATGCACTCAATTAAAATGTTGGCAATTTTAGTTGATGTAAAGGCAGAGGGGATATTCATTTTTTCTGCATGAGGATATTGCATTTCTGCTTATTTAAGCGATAATTTCTTCAAAGTAAAACATTCATGTGATTTGCAAAAAAATGTACCTTTATCAGCAAATGTGGCTATTAAACCCAAATAGCCATGTCCCAAAATAAAGTATATATTACAATCAAGAAAGACAACTTTTCAAGGGTTGTACTTTAAGATGAGAAGGTTTTGTAGTGCAGGCAGGTAATGTACATGTTGTGTGAACCATGTCCGTCCATAAGGACTTGATTAGCTGCATGGACAACTTATTGAGGTCAAACCTGTAATTAGCAGCTGACATAGCTAGCCATCTAGCTCTACCTTTACAGAACCAACATAAACAGCTTACTTAGCATGTTCAATTTATTTAGAGGAATGATGTAGAAATGCAGCCCCACAACAGAGACTGTTAACAGAAATAAAAAGTCCACACCTTGTGACCGCTACTTTGTAATGCTGGGTCAACTGGGTAAAGTGGAAGCTGACTCAGGATGCTACAGCATTGACTTGCAGCGGAATAATTGCCTCATAAAAACTATTCGCAGTGTTAGCTTTTACAATGGCTAGCGAGCTGGGGGAAGAGTTCAGCGTAAATGTAACACAGGTGTAAAAGAAAATTGTTTGAAAATTATTTGTAAATACTGTAAAAGAGAAATAATTTCACCTATACTTTGGTAACATTATGTTATTGCCCATTGTAGGCAGTAACATAATAATTTTGGTGTACCGCTAACTAATGTTATCCCATTAAATTAACACATTGATGGAATATTAACAATATTTCACATAAAAGGTTATTTCCACACTTGGCAGCCTCACTCTAAATCTAAGCATGCATATACACACGAACACTGAACCAGAGGCACATTTAGAAACTGA
>JACXGJ010009267.1:0-24700 GCA_016801105.1 Esox niger
GGTCTGTAGGGGTTAGTATAGTGTGGTCTGTAGGGGATAGTATAGTGTGGTCTGTAGGGGATAGTATAGTGGGGTCTGTAGGGGATAGTATAGTGGGGTTTGTAGGGGATAGTATAGTGGGGTCTGTAGGGGATAGTATAGTGTGGTCTGTAGGGGATAGTATAGTGTGGTCTGTAGGGGATAGTATAGTGTGGTCTGTAGAGGATAATATACTGGGGTCTGTTAGGCATAATATAGTTGGGTCTGTTAGGCATTATATAGTAGGGTCAGTTGGGGAGAATATAATGGGGTCTGTAGGGGATAATATATTGGGTTGTGTCTTGTATAATATAGTGTGGATCTATGGGGGATAGTAAAGTGGGGTTTGAGGGGGATAATATATTTGGCTGTGTAATTCTGGCCTTGATTTTAACACAGTAAGCTGGCTGATAGATTTTTTAATTAAACTAAAAGGGTGAAGGTTAATGGTTCAGTATCCATCAAACCTTCCTCCCTTACTGGGTCACCACACGGTGGCATCATTGCCCCTCTGTTTACAGATGACTCAGTTATTGTGACTCTTAAACAAGTTGTGGAGGAGTTTGTTGGCTGGTGAAATTGCTCCTACTTAAAACGTGAAAAAAGAAAGCCAAGGATATGGTTATTAATTTTTGTATGAGCACCATGCCATCAATACAGACTTGGATTGAACCAGTGGAGATCATTGATCGGTACCAATACCTTGGCATGTTCCTTGACACTAAGCTGAGTTTGCGTACTGTTGGTGCATATCAGTGCCTGTTTTTCTTAAGGAAACTTCGTCTAAAGCCTGCATAGAACGTTGATGAGTGTATTCTATTCTTTCATAGACTTTTTTTAAACTTTAAATCTAAAATGCTGCTATTGATAATTTGGTAATAAATCTTTATTTAATGTGACATTGTCAAAATAGATACTGGCATTAATTATACAGACAACGTTGACTTGTTAAAAACATGTTATACAAAAGGTGCAATACATTCTGAGAGACCCTAAACACCCCTAATTTTTTGACTTTGCATTGCTTCCCTCTGAGTGAGGATGTAGGCTCAGAAAAGTAGAACAAACAGGTCAAAAATGACCTTTTATTTTTACTACTATCAGCTATCTCAGTAAATAGCATTGTTTGCTAAGTACAGTATTTTGTCTTTACGATTGGGATACTAAAGACCTATCTCTCTTTCTATACTATATCCCTCTTTTTATCTCCCTGTATGTCTGAACCTAACTCAACCTACATAATTGTTTTTACTCAAGGTATGTGGTGGGAGCTCCAATTCAAGCTCCAATGGCACGTGTCACAACAGCCCATGTGGAGGTGCTGGTTGTCGTGACAGTGACGGTCAGAGGGTGTGTGGAGGTGACGGGTGTAACGGGACTGTGAGCGCCGCCCTAAAAGGGCTGAAATACACCGATGATGTTACAAATAACCTAACTGCTGTCAGTGACGATCTCCAGCGTGTTTCTAAGAAGGTACAACTTCCAGACTTGATCTCTGGTGGGCTATTCCTCTGCACTCGTCTGTACCAATGTTGGCTTAATCACAGAATGAAACATGCTTTTTATGTTCCCTCAAAGATTCGCTTGTGTTATGTGTTTGTTAGTGCCATAGTGTAGTAGTGTAGCATGTTTTGTAAACAGGTTAGTTAATTTTTCTGTAATGCCTAATTGTAAATTCCCAGCTCCAGGACATTGCTATGCTGACTCAGGATGTGAAGAATCAAGCCATGGACACCTTAGATAGAGCTCAAAAGAAGAAAGACCTCTTTGAAAACTCCAATAAAAAACTAAAGGAATTCATTAAGAAGATCAAAGAGTTTCTGACTGGTTCGTTGATGCCATTACCCTTGAGAGACGGATGTCTAGATGTTTCTATGTTTTTTTTAGATGTGTTATGATATGACATTTTAATGGTTTTTCTCACCTGTGTCTTTTGTACAGAGGAAGGTGCTGATCCTGAAAGCATAGAGAAGGTGGCTCTGCAGGTGCTGGCTATAACTCTTCCTGTCAACAGAACCACCTTAGACAGCGTGGTCCAGCAGATCAAAGACAGCATCAATAACCTGACAGACATAGAGGGGGTCTTCAACAACACTGCTGAGCAACTCAGCCTGGCCAAAGAGCTGCTCAACAGAGCTAAGGATGCCAAGTAAGACAGAGGCAGAAAAAGAGGCAGAAGTACCTGACACACACCGCAGAGCTCCCGATCTCACACATGTCCTGTGTGTGTTTGTAGGACACGAGCAGAACGAGTGAAGGACACAGCCAACATGACTAAGCAGGCTTTGGAATCATCTGAGAAGGCAATTCAGAAAGCAACTGAAGCCCTGGACCAGGCCCTGAAAAACCTCAATAGCACCCGAAACTCCACAGCAATGGTACAATTTGTTCCACAACTACATTAAAGTTTGTGTGTGTGTGTGTGTGTGTGTGTGTGTGTGTGCATTTCTTCATTTTGATATCTCCTTTTTTGTGCACCTTTCCCTGTCCCTTACAGGTTGAAGGGAAGCTTCAGGATCTGGAGGCCATGCAGATGGATGCTATGATGCGACTGGCCAACCTTTCACTTGGAGTAGACGCACTAAAGAGCAAGACTGATCAGAACAGAGAGATGGCCCGAGATGCCGACAACCAGGCCCAAAATGCCACTCTTGAAGCACTGGGTTTAGAAGAGGTGTGTGTGCGTATGCGGTTGTGCGTGTGTGTGTGTGTGCGTGTGTGTGTTTGTGCGTGTGCCCGCATATGCATATGCACCTATGATTTTTTTAAACGTTTTCCTATAATTCTAAATTTACTAATTGTTTTTTGAGGGAATCCGTGTTTTCCTGACAGAACACAAAATAATGTATTAGGTTTTTGTTTCAAAGACATTCTGCTGCCTCCTGTCTATCTACAACCCCACAAACATTTAGTAATTGGCTTGCCAAGTCAGTGCTCTGAATGTATTCATAATATTAAGTGGCCAAAAATAGAGCATCTGACAAGTAACATGTTTATAGACATCAAAAATGCTCGCCAAATTGCCTCAAAAATAAAAACCCATACCAAAGCGTAGAAAGTAACAACTAAACTAACAAATAAAAAATCAAACTAATGTTGAGTAACAAAATAACTTAAAACCATAATCAGGTTGCTTTATCAGATTTGTGCCATAAAACATTGTCCATAACACCACCATAACACCTCAGTAACAGCTCCCTATGTGGTTGTTGTCCTCCGATGTCTTTTTGATTGTTGTTTCTGGTTATTGTGTCTTGTTGTTGTCTGGTTGTTGTACCTAGTTGCTGTATCTGGTTGGTGTGTCTGGTTGTTGTGTTTAGTTGTTGTATCTGGTTGTTTCTGGTTATTTTGTCTGGTTGTTGTCCCTCATGTTGTCATCGTTTTGTCTGGTTGTGGTGTCTGGTTGTTGTGTCTGTTTTTTTGTCTGATTTCTGTGTCTGGTAGTTTTCCGTCATGCTGACATGTCAGTGTAACTGATTCTTGTCGTCCAGAGGTTGAATGAGACAGAGGGTCGGTACAAGGAGCTGCAGATGATGGTGGACTCTTTGGGTGGGGCCTCGGGGGGCCTGGACAGTATTAACCAGAGGGCCAATGAGATCAAGAAGGAGGCTGAAGACCTGCTCACTAAGGCCAACAAGGGCATAGAATCACTAAAGAGTATGTAATCTACTGCCTTATAAAACCTGACACATGATCAAATAGATTGAACGTGGAGGTGGAGAGCATTAAATGTGTAGTGTTATTTATGTATAGCCATGTGTAAGTATACTCTGTTGTCACAGGATATCAGCTTGGTGTCTTTGGAGAACTGAAGAATTTAAATGTTTTTATGTTCTCTACCCACCAATAGAGCATTATATAGGGAATCATCATGAGTCCATTTTTGGCTTTCAAACCCTGTTTCACTAATGTCTCTGTAGTTTTATGTTTTTTTTTATCTGCTCTCTGTTATTTCAGAGCTTGAGAGGAAGTTCCGTAATAACGAACAGAGAATGCAGAACCAGCGAACAGAACTAGGGGAGCTTGAGAAGAATGCCACAGACGCACGGGATGCAATCCGAAAGCAGGTGCATACATACAGCAACTGTAATTGATAATCTGTATTGAACAATGTAGGGGATAAGAGCTGTATTAATAAACGTATACCACTGGTGCTTTATCACATTCTTTCCTTGTATCATTATAAATGAACGTGTGTAAAATATACAAGAACTGCTGTTGACAGAAAGAATACCTGGTCATGTGTACAATACAGCTGTAGTCCTTTAGAGCAAAGCAGGATGCTCCTGATGCTGGGAATGTGCAAATAAAACCGCAACTCCCACATTGAAATGTGAGAGAATCAAAACGATGATATACTATGGGTAAATTGCGACTGGCTTACTTAATTATCCATACATTTTACTGAGTAGTTATTTAAGATGAAACGCAGGTTTTAGATCAGTGGGTTCGCAGTCACCTGCAATCATTTGATTGCTCTCAAATACGGCCATGGTCATTTGTTTCTCTCAGTCAAAGATGAGAGTAATTATCTAATTTCATGATTTTGACATGATTTGCACCAGTTGGTTATTCGTGTCTTAAACAAAATGAATTTTGTGAATTACCTGCATGCATTGCTCCTAAATAACTTCATTTGCATATTACAATAGATTAACATAAATTGAGTTAACAAAGAACACACAAATGTATACAAATGTATACTTTTACATTCTGCCTTTTAACTCATTGGTTAAATATAAACAGCCAAGGTTAGAAAAATTATGTGAACCTCAAGGAAAATGCTTAAAGGCTCTCTTGCACTGTTTAAAATGTGTGTCCTTGAGTCCACAATAAGAAATACATGACACCAGTGAGATACATGGTGGGGATCCATGGTGGAAACCACTCCTCTCCAAAAATACATTGCTACCCATCTCAGGTTTGCCATAACTGAATGGATGTTTCACAAGACTAATGGAGCATATTTCAATGTACAGACATGACAAAAAATACTTTTTGGACAGAGGACACAACAAGGTTTGGAAAAAGATACTGCATGCTGACACCAAATCCTCATCCTGATCTTTGTTGAGGGAGCATCATGGGTATCAGGAGATTATCAGGAACTTAAAAGAGGCTGGGTAATGCAGCATGTCAATGACCCTAAACACAAAATTAAATCTACAACAGAATGGCTAATGAAGAAAAACATTTCAACCTTGGAATGGCCAAGTCAGTGTCCTGACCTCAACCCTTTTGAAATACGGAGGCCTGACCTGAAAATGTAATTCTTACAAAATATCACAAGGGTATCGATGAACTGAAACAATTCTGTAAGAAGAACCTACCTGATCAGCCACTACAGAAAACACTGGTATACGTTTTAAAGAATGTCACATTAATCCACAAAGAATGTCACATTGGTCCATAAGGAATGTCACATTGGTCTATAAGGATTGTCACATTGGTCAATAAAGAATGTCACATTAGGGCATAAAGGAATGTCAGATTAGTCCATAAGGAATGTCAGATTAGTCCATGAGGAATGTCACATTAGGACATAAGGAATGTCAGATTAGTCCATAAGGAATGTCAGATTAGTCCATGAGGAATGTCACATTAGGACATAAGGAATGTCAGATTAGTCCATAAGGAATGTCACATTAGGACATAAGGAATGTCAGATTAGTCCATAAGGAAAGTCAGATTTATCCTTGGGCCAGGAGTTATGTCTGAATAACTTGCAGTTATAAGGTCTCAGTCATTTTCTTGAAGGTATATGCCCCTAGAATTACAAATTGTGTGATCTCAATGCAGCAAAGAAGTCTTTCTTTGATCCCATCATCCAATATTTTTATATATATAGATATTTTATGTGTCAAAAATACACTGATTTTCCAATTGAAAAAGTCAGATTTTACACTTACGAGGCACAAATGTTAGTGTTTGTTCTTTATGTAACTGAAAATGGTCTTCAAGGTAAAAAAAACAAAATGTGTTTTTGTCCCATACATATAAAAAATGATCACCCAAAAAAACATCATTGTGAATGACAGCCTCCTCGATGTTTAATTGATACAGACATATATGAAATATAAATATACAATAGAATGTTTTTGTCATACTCTACAAACCTATAGTCTGTTTTTTTGCACTTCAACTCAAATTATCAGGATTTTCTTCCAATTGAAAATTAATTTAAATTACGCACACCATTGGGGGGCGCTACAGAATAAAATGTGACTTATTTTTTACGTTTTGAAAATGCGTTGGGGTCTCTACCTCATAATTATGCGTGTGTGTGTGTGCGTGTGTGCTTGCGTGCGTTTGTGTGTGCGCGTGTGTGTGTGCTCCTTAACATTAACTGTGTGTATTTAGTTAAATTCCTATGCATCCCCGAGTCTTCTGATCAGTCAGGATGGAAGGTCATCCTTTCAGGATTATCCTCTCACTAGAAGCCTGCCATTTCTATTACCACTTTTCTCTTGTATATAGAGAAGCAGATGAAGAGAGTTTCTGCATGAGAGAAAGCGAGAGAGCTATGTCGGGGAGAGGAGTAAAAACACGAGTAATCATACCATATGGTGGAACAGTTGGCTTTTTGACAATATAGTGGACTAGGTTTACGGAGTATAACGTAGAGTGTCCACCGCAACATAGATTTAGTTGTTAATAGGCACAAGTAAACAATGTATTAATTTCAGAGGCAAATGCCTTTATTTGCTTCAGAATACACTATCATCGTTACATACATTGTTTTTCTAACCATTATGAAAATTGATAGAAGCCCTATAAAATGTGTGATCGAAAAATCCTAATTTGTGTAGGCCTTCCTATTCAAAACGAATTTCCCCAACCACCTGTTAGGAAGGAGCATGGTTTGTGATGGTAAAATGTCTGGTGTGTCTGTGCGCAGCATGTACTGTTCGCTGAAGCAATCAAAGGGAACCTAATCCGTTTTCTCCAGGGCGCGCATTCCTGTTCGAACACGCGCATCTATTCTCTTGACACACACACGGGTCTTTCGAAAACCGGTTGTGGATTTTACTCAATCGAATAATAACTTTCAGCAACACCAAGTGTCAGACTGCTTTCAAAAGCAGCTGTCTGTTGAAATTAAGTATACAGTTACCAGCGTACAAACGTTATTAGTTGAATTGTCAGCACTCTCTTTTAATATGATCAGAGTATACGAGGAAGAGACTTAACTATCATTGCTCTTGTATGAAACCCCGAATTAGAGCGTCTACTAAATTACAAAATGTGAATGTACAGTAAATAATATGCATAAATAAAAGCCCCTAAACCGTATAACTGGATATAATCAGCTCAGCCATGAGAGAGCTTCACAATTAGATTAATTCCCCATAACCACAACCAATAGTAAACCGTTTAACAAGGGTATTTCAGTATAGATGTTACTACACTACAAAAAACACGCGTAGGCAGACGTGAAGAGGACGGCTTTATCATCCAGAAGCGCTCTAGGGTCCATTCCTGCGAAACGAGGCTCCGCTGCGGAGTTTCCGACAAACGAGACTCAGGACAGAACTTTGGAGAGTGGTCGACAGACTTCAAATTATACTGCTAACTCCGCTCAACCTTGCATCAAATGAAACAGGAGGACTCGAATGAATTTGGCGTGATTTTATACACAGGGAAGTCAACGTAATATACAAGTGTAAGTGTATTTTCTTTATCTCTGAAGTAGTTATTTATATATTAAATGTGTTATTACAGTAATAACACATCCTTCAAACTTTACATTCTAATGATTTCGTAAGAGTTCCTGATGTTTTTATTCTTTTTAAATATAAAATACTTAGGTAAGCAAAACACAGTCGAATATTTATTGTTTGATATAACGCAATTATTCTTATTTGGCTATTTCTATGCAGAATTTTCAGGCTGAATCTACAACTCAAAGGAGACTGATGAACATAAAGCCATGCACGCGTCATTGGTAATGTTTATATGTGGTAAGTAACCTGTTAAAATGTTCCTACCCTAGGCTAATATAGTCAAATAACTGCACTGGGATAGGACATTTGTTATATAGATGTCTTGCGAACATGTGTTGGAAAATGTAAAGGTTAAAATTGCGGGTGCCATAACTGATGGATGACACAAAGACACAAGCAAAGGGTTATGTTTAGAGACGTTTTCAGTATCCAGTGTAAGCACTTTGTGACAACTGCTGAACGGGCTTGTTAAAATAAACGGGCTTGATTGAATGATTGATTGGTTTACTGTCTCCAGTGCAGAGACAAAAATCTTGTCTGTTTCTTTTTTGGATTCCCTCTCTTTAGGGGTCCATTTGCTATCCACAGCCAGGCAACTATGCATGGTGTTAAATTCCCTATCTTCCTGGGTGGTGTTGGAGGTCTCTGGATATGCTGTACGAGGCAAACCATACACTCTGTTTATGGTCCTCCTAAAACAGTCCAGCTGAGTCCGCAAATAAAGGTTCTCCATACCCCCCTAGGAAGGCACCACACCATGTGTGTGTGTTCGTGGTAACTAACCGGAGTCCAGTCTAGATACTATAGCAGTGAAATGACCCTTAAACAAACTGGCCTAACGTTTAGTTTCATGAAAACCTGTCTGTCAGAATTACTGGGGGTTTTCCACTTTCCTTGTCTATGGCTAGGATTTGTTTATGAGGGTGATTGGGTGGGATTGGAGGTCAGTAAGGTTGTGTAAGGTCTATAGCCCCATATACTGGCTTGAGGTTATGATGTGTGTCATTGCCCTTCCTAACCTGTCCTAGGTTCATTAAGCCGATAACTGCCGTCTCTTCCACCTGGCAGTGTGGTCTACAGCACCCTGTCATTATAGACATACAGGGTGATCTCTTTAGAACCCTGTCGCCAACGTGTGTGACCTCTGGAGGTCAGGGTTCATTTACATCCCCTCAGGCCATTGGGCTAGACTAGGTTAATTGCTCTACGTGTTTGGGTGAAAGGAAGGGCTCAAAGCCGAGACAAAGATCAGCTCCCCCGTCTCTCTCCCTTTCTCTTTTCACTTTTCTCCTCATTGCTGAAATGTAGGTTTTATAGGATTAAAAGAGCAATATGGGGAGGGGGTGTATATCGATTTTATATATGTACTTAGTAGCTGAGGCTCCTTTCCTGTCTCATCCTTAAAATTGAATTGGTGGTCTTAGGTGGGACTATAGACAGTCGGGGAATGACAGGCCATGGTGAATGGGTCATTGTATCACAGTGGTATCCATGTAGAACCAGGTGAAAAGACTACCCAGGTGTTCTACATGTGACACCCCTACTTTAGTAATTTGTCAAAGGTGATCGACAGCTGTGTTAAGAAAGACCCTGAGCGGAGACCTCCATATCCGTGTAGAGAAAGGTGTGTTCTCAAAAGGCTCAACAAACTGTGTGCCTTTGTGAATAACTCTGAAAGACTGCACTGGTGATGACTGATAATGTCCACATGAAAGAGAACAGAAGCCTGTCTTATAGAACGAAATCTTCTGATTTCTTACAGTCTCTTGGAACATCAGTGTGTTTTTTGTCTACCTTCCCTTACGCCTCTCCATAGATGTGCTTTTGACCTTGTGTATCTGTGTGTGTCTGTGTGTGAGTGTGGGTGTGTGTGTGTGTGTGGGCAGGTGAAGGACAGGCATGGGCGGGCTCCCAGGGTGCGGGAGCTGTGTGATCCTGAGCTCCCCTGTGAGCAGAGAACTAGGTGGATTCCAGAACAATGTGCGAGTAAAAGCCAAACGCAACCACCAGTAGGAGAGGGGTGGAGTGTGTAGAGAGATGGACAGACGTTGTGTTTTATAACAGAGGAGGGGAGTGGTGAATTAAATGTCTTCTTTGGGCGGAGACTGCTCTTCACCCCGACAGGATGAAGGAGGAAAAGGGGAATGTCTATGAGTTTGGGGTGACTTCTAGCGTTGTTGATATCCATATCTAACTTGACCACAGTGTGTAGTTGATGTATGCCTCTGTTTAGTTTACTACTGTGCCTGTTGTCAAGTGTGTGTTGCGGTTTCATATCATGGCTAATGACCGGTTGTCAGCGCTAAGTTGAGGATGTGTACAACATGAGCGCACTTGAAGTTAAGGGTGTAAACACAATGCATCCGTTTTTTGATTGGATTGATTCCTTGTAATTGTCACTTTAAACCTTAAGTCTATGGTCTATTTTTTGCTACTTTGCCTGCACTTTCTCTGCTGATTGGCTGGCCGTAGCCCTGTCTTACTGTGGACTTTCATTCAAAGCCAGTTCAGATCATTTGAGTTCCTCATGCTTTACTTAAAAAGTGTACTCGTTCCTCTACCTGGCTAATACCCCTCTTGTCTCTTGTCTGTCTTCGCGGGGAATAAAGCTCTAGGGGGCAGTTTTCTCATGTCTAAAACTGAGAAAAATAACCTAACCCTCTGGGGAGAAGAGAGGAGAAAGGCAGCCCTGTGTAACCCATCCAGGTCTGTCCTGGTTTGCCACTTTCCTCAGTTAAAACACTCCATGGCGTCGTTCATTGCCTGGGGCCTCAAGGAGGTGGTCAGCCTTTCCAAGAGTCCTTTGAACACTTCAGCACCGTCTCTACTGACAGAATCACCAGGTCAGACGGTTGCCTTGTCAAAATACTCACCAGTACACCCAAGAGACCAGCCGGGGGTCACCTCGAACTGACTGATATATGTGAACCCTCACAGGGGAGGGCCAGGCAGGATGTCACATGTGGATGTACGTTGTGTGAAAGTGTGAACCGGGGACCTGTATGTTAGAGTCAATTGGAAATGACTCCGCTTCATTGGCCATCTGTATGTTTTTCGGGGATACCTTGCAGAGAAATGACAGGAAATCCCTGGCTTTTCAGATGTCAGACTCCAGCCTTACCCAGGTCATTCCTCTATGTCTCAAAGGACGGGAAGGGTTAGCTGTTTGTCTTGGTTCAATCGAAGGGGAAGAAATATAGCTTCCGACTCTCACACACAAGCTCGAAAGGTTAGTCAGAGATTGTACAGGAAATTCATTAAGATAGCTGACACATGTACAGCAAAGTCTTTGCTTGTTTCCCTGATAAATCGTATCAGCAATTCAAGTACACATGGAGTAAAATGACACATCCCTGGTGTATCTTCTAAGTAGGAACATTAGTGAGAGTGATTGTGATTAGCTTATGTAGTTATACATCTGCTCTGTGTTTGGCTCCGGCGATGTTAAGTAAATCCCCATCCTTCACTCCAGCTGGTGAGAGGGCAAACAGAGCCCCACTAATCAGTACATAAATCAAACCCGCAGCCACTTGACTGGTTGGCGGCTCCCAACATCTGCAGCACATGTGTTTCCGACTGGCCAGTAGAGTTCATATTCAGCAACATGGCTAGTGGCTGTGACTTTATCTGGGCCTCTGGGAGGGCCACAGCTTGTCATATAGGCTTGGCAGGGCTCAGGGGCTGTCTCTGGCCTCTGGAGACTGGGCCCAGAGATGCAGGGGGTGGGATCATGGGCACCAGATGTGTCTCCAGCATCCTTCTCTAATGCCCACCTGGTGTGGATATGTCTGAGTTTCTCCCAAGGTGGAAGTACCACAGACCTTCATGCCCAGTAGAAGCAGATGCTTCTCAGAGACAGGGCTGATTATTGACCCGGCCGGCTGGGTGATGAGGAAGCTCTGGACGGCCAGTATGTTAATTCACTCAGGAGTTCTGTTCGCCCTCCATTCCTCAAGGGAATCACTGTCCGTAGTGAGATTCCCAAGATTCCATACTGGAAGGGAAGAGAGAAAGGAGGAGACCATGAAGGGGTCAGACTCTGGATGTGGGACTGGACAGCTTATTAGAAGAGACCAGAGAGAGGAGGACAGAGAGAATGTAAACTAATTAGCGGGAGGGTTTAAAAATAAAAGGCTGATGACTTTCTCCTGCTTTAGTGTAGCCTGGTTTACTGGGCCAGTTCTATACTTATCTGTACTTTTGCAAAGCCACGCCCATATTTGGGTCAGGTGCTTTATGCCATGCCGAGACATTTGTCTGTCTGCAGAGCTATTCTTATTTTGGTTCTTCGCTTCCCACGCAAGCTGTTCCAGGAGCTCAAACTGCTGTCATCGGCTGTGCTATAAGCAAATCATACGATAGCATCGTTTCCGCAGCCCTCTGTTTTTGGGAGTCCAACCTCCCTTTCGTTTTAAGAGTGTGTGTGTGTCTTTGTGTGCTTTGTGAGAGTGTGTTTGTCTTGGTGATTGGTTCCAGTGTTTACTCCTACGACTCTTTCTCGTCTATGTCACCTAGTCAGATTGGAATGTGTCGTCTGGTTGCAACAGTTTCAACGATTCCTGTCAGCCTCCAAACATTACCCAGAGACAGGTCTTTGCTGCTCTCTCGCTCTCTCTCTCTGTGCCTCACTGTCTATCTCTCAGCCTGGAAATTATGACCGGAGCTCTCTATGTTAACACTCCTCCTAAGCCTACCTAGGGGATCACAGTGCCAAAAATCGATATGAAATTTGGAGAAAAGTGCTAGGCATGCAGCTGTGTAACAAAGCTGACAGGCACAGCTGGGTTAATCCATCCCTTCTGAGTGCTGGTTTCACATAGACACTTTGACTGTCGTACAGTACACCAATTTCTGACGAAGAAAGATAGGGAAAGGGGAGAGTGGAGAGAGAGAGCAGAGAGAAGGGGGTGAGAGGGAGAGAGGAGGAGAAGATAGAACCAAAGAAATTGACAGGGAGAATAGTAAGAGAGATGGAGAATATTTTGTGAGAGGCATAGCGAGAGAGGGGGGTAAAAAAAAAGCTCTGTTTCATTGTGTTGTGGTCCCGTCCATTACGGGGAGATTAGCCCTGGTGTGGCAGACTGCATAACACAGAGCTGTCCAGTCCAAACTCATTACACTTGTTTTGAGAAGAGAAGGAAATAACCATTATTGCACAAAACAAATGGCATTTCTAGTGCAATGTTGGCTATACATAGACAGTAAATCTCAGTACAGCACAGGACAGAGGAAAAAGTTTGTATAGTTTCACTAAACTCTTCAATGTGGATAAACTATCATCTTTCCTAATAGCCCAACTGCAGACTACAACATTTGCTGGATTGTATTTGTATAAGATAATCCCATATGGCTTGTCAAATGTAATTCAGCATTAATATTGCTAGATTTAAACAAAAAACTAAATTTAACTGAAAATATTTCTGAATCTTTCTTTATTCAGTTTTGCACCAAATGTTTGTAACTCCAGTTTAGTTATTTTATTGCAAATCTATTGTTTTATTTTAAATGTCTTTAAAAAAATGTATTTTCAGAGGTAATTTTAGTCTTAGTTTTTGTTAACTATTCTAACCTTGCAGTAGGGCTTTGTTAGTTCGTTGTTACGCCTCCCCTCTCAGCTGTCAGCCTGCATTCCTCCCTGTCTGTCCATGTAAGGATAAGAGGAGAGAATGGAAGCAAAAGATTGAAGAAAAGGACATGATAGAGAGACAGAGGGAGAAAAGACAGGGAGAAATAGTAGATCAAAGAGAAAAAGAAAAGAAAAGAGAGTGATAGTTGAGGAGAGAGAACTAGAGAAAGAGAGGAGAGAGAGAAAGAAACAGAGAGAAAGCTGCTGATATAAGATGACCAAAATGCTGCTTAGTCAACCATCTTTTTTAACCAAATATGCTCTTTTTAAAACATCAAGTGTGTATGCCATTTGGTCCAACCGATTTGATATGGCTTACCGACAGGGAATATTACTCATCTCCTGTACCTTTGGGTCTTTTTCTCAAACATCAAAAGCATTCACACATCAAAACTACACCCACATATATATATATATATAAAACCTGGTCAGGCTAATATTCTTGCATTCTGGAGGCACAGGGATGTCATCTCCACCAGTTTCAGCTCTTGGGAAAGGGGTGTAAGATGTCTTTGAAAACTCCCCAACACGGACCGACAGACAGGATAAAAGCGTTTAGGAGAGGCCCTAAAATTATTGTGTATACAGCCCCTCCCCCATCCCGACTCTGTTCAGACTATACACACCTTGGAGTGTGTAGCCACCACCAAAATAGATATCATGTTGCGTCTGGATGACTTCTCTCAATGTCTCTACAAAGGCTTTGTATTAATACATCAGCTTTCTCCCACTCTCACTTTGTCTCTTTCATCCCTCTGTTGCTTGCATATGTCTCATAACCAATGCCTTTTCAGCCCAGGAAGGAAATGTGTGGCACATTTATGTGTCTTGGGCTGTAGTTTGTTTTTGCCTCTAGTTTTTAAATTGTATTTCTCTCTCCTAATTTGCTAGGTGATTGTTGAGGCAGTGTGTGGTCACGGCATCATTATATAGGTTTAGGTTGGCTTATCATCGCACTGAGGTTTCCTCTCTCTCAGGAACAGGAGATGAGATAAGATTACTACAGAATTAAGTTAAATGTATTGAGGTGATATAGTCATTCATACTGAAAGAAATGTGTTTTCATTTAATCCATTATTGTCTGTGAACACAAATGCACTGTAGTTATTGGAAACACTTTGAGAAAGCATATGGCATTGTGTGTGTGTGTGTGTGTTTGTGTGTGTGTGTGTGTGTGTATGCGTGCATGCGTGCATGCGTGCGTGCGTGTGTGTAGTGCCCTGTTTTTGTTGACAGTTTCTGTGAAATTTACCCAGGAAATTTCCAGACCAAAGCGGTCCTAAAACTCCTACTACGCAACACAGTAAATACTGACTGTTGATTCTCCAGGAAACATCCAGTCAGAGCCCTTTCCTGGCCCAACATGTCAGACTGAGGGTCTCTGTTGTCCTACGAGCGCTTCACCAGAAATACATCTAGATATTTACGGATGTGGACTGAAATGCTTGGCAGGCTTTTGGAGGGGGTCATAAAGGTTTATTTTCAAACACCCCAAACCCAGTTCATCTCGCAGGTCACATGAAGATACACGCACTGACAGAATAATACACACACTTACACACAGACATACAGTATACACACACGTGCACACACGTAGACTCGGCTGTCAGAGCGGGCTGCCTCCCGATTGACCTTTAGGTCTGTTTCCAGATTTAGCGTCGGCAGGGCCCCATGTCAGGTCAACAGTTTTGAACTCCAGCAGAGGGAGGCGCCCCTCACCAGTGGATCCTCTGAAGGATCATCTTACTGGGTGTTGGATCAACATTGTTATTCCTGATAATTAAAAAAGTGCTTGTTTAACTGCAGGTGGGCTAGCAGAAACTTTAGTTAGGTTTTTTGGTGTCTGGATTAAGCTTGTGCCTACTTCCTCTTTGACATCCTTTTGCTACACCGATTTGAGTTCATGGTCCTAAAATGTCTTGTCAGACAGGAAAGGGGAGTGAGAGATTGTCTTTCAATGACAGAGGAGTGTTATCAACCAAATGTTTTTCATCACTCTCAACTAATTTGGGATAACTGCCAGCTGTGATGTCGTTTCCTGGCCTTTTGTTCATTAACCTCATTTCTCCTCTTCTTTATTTTCAAGCCCTGGCCTATGCCACCGCCCAGGACCCAAGCCACGCCCATGGCTGTACCCATGGCAGCTGTTACCCAGCCACGGGAGACCTGCTGGTGGGGCGGGAGAGGAGCCTAAAAGCATCATCCACATGTGGCTCCAGGAGGAAAGAGCCTTACTGTATCGTCAGTCATTTACAGGTGTGTGTGTAGTGTCTGGATGTATATGTGCGTGTGTTGGTTGTGTGTGTGTAGTGTCTTTGTGTAAATGTGCGTGTGTTGGTTGTGTGTGTGTGTGTGTGTGTGTGTGTGTGTCTCTCCAATATCCTCTCATTTCCCACACCTACCATCTACTCGGTCCTGAGCTTCTGTTTGACCTTTGACCTGTCACCTCTGACCCCTGTAGGATGAGAAGAAATGTTTCCAGTGTGACTCTCGCCGGCCTTATGACCCTGTGTACAACAGCATTAGTCACCGCATTGAGAATGTCATCACCACCTTCAAACCACACCGCAAGAAGTCCTGGTGGCAGTCTGAGAACGGTGACAGTTCACATTACACTGCATTCATAAGGGGTTACCTACATATTGCCTACATGGTTCAGATTATATGCAGTGTTTCATGTTAAAACATGCCTAAAATCAAAAGCTGTTAACCGCTTTTGAGGAGTTATAGCAAACATTTTGCTTTATTGGAAACAGTGTTAAATATAGTTACCAGTTTCATGCTCTGTTTGTCTTCTCCCCTGTCTCAGGTATCGTGATATGCAGCTACTTGTGCTTTAAACTAATCTGGAATACTAATAATAATAACACAAGTAGAAATAATGTGTGGATCAAAAAAGAAAGACAGAGTGAGGAAGGAGTTTCTAGAGGGTTTGCTTTGGGGAAAAGAGGGAGCGAGAGAGGGGAAGAGAGAGCAAGGCGGAGGAAGAGACAGGGTGAGAGAGAAAGGGTGTGGGGGGGGATGAAAAGATTCTGTAAGCCTGTGTGAGTCATCACAGTGGGTTCTGGTAACTCTGTTCTGAAGGCCTTCAAAGCCCAGAGGTGAACACACCTACATCAGATTAAATTACCCTCCGTCAGAATCACTCTGCACTGTAGTAGCCTCAGATACTCTTGCTTGGAGTAGACCCAGATCAGCCACAGACCCACAGCTGTGTGGAGGGGATAATGACAGAGCAGGGTGTACCCTGGCAGGAGAAGAGAGGACGACTGGGGGCTGAATAGAGAGAGTGAGGGGTACCATTGAAGCAGGGGGAAGACATGATGGAGAGACCGTATCAGCAGGCCAGCTAACCCATCTTCACTGTAAATACAGAGCTCAAATCACTGCGAACAAAAGCCCCATTTCAGGTCTATTTCTGAGTTGCTGGCTACTGAATTTTGTTCTGACTGTACTCTGTAGGCGGGACAGAACACAAGGAGGTGGGGGACAGGAAACAGTCACTATTTTTACTTTCAGTCTCCATGGCGTTTCTGGCAGGGCTTTTAGAGTATGTGACATGGAGCACAGTGCTATGCTTGTACTGCACTTGTGACTGCCATAGCCCATTACTAAAGGACCTCCCCAAGGGCTTGGTGGATGGCCGGGTTTGGTGGTTACTTTACGGCCACTGGTCATGAGGGCCTCTGGAACCATTTCTTTTCTGTTTGCCATTTCAGACGCCAAGCAGGATGTAGGACCTGTTTTCGTTATTGGAGTGTGCCGGTTCCTAATTGCTGTCCGTTAGCCAAGCCTCACAGGAGCGCTGATGTTAAAAACATTTCACTATTCAATAGGTCCCTCTTCCCTTCTTAAATTCTTTCTTTCTGTTCCTTTTATTTTCCCTTCCCTCAATCTGCTTCTCTCTCCTGGCTACCCAGGTTTCTCTTTGTCCCGCACTTCCTCTCCCTCTCCCTTTCTTTTTTGTCCCTCTCTACCCTGACTTCTTGGCTCAATCACACCCAGCCTCTCCTTTCCTCTCCCTCCATTTCCTCCCAGATTAGTCTTGCATTATTGCACACAGGTTATGGTTCACAGGCTTTCATTAATGGGTGGAGGTTATGGTTCACAGGCTTTCATTAATGGGTGGAGGTTATGGTTCACATGCTTTCATTAATGAGTGGAAGTTATGGTTCACAGGCTTTCATTAATTTGGGGAGGTTATGGTTCACATGCTTTCATTAATTGGTGGAGGTTATGGGTCACAGAATATCATTAATGTGAGGAGGTTATGGTTTACTTCCTTGGGTGGAGATTATGGTAACATCCATTTCCAAAGACTCCTTCCTGAAGAGTAGCTAGTCTTCCAGAGGGGTAGTTAGTTTTCAGAGCGGTAACTGGACTTCCTGAGGGGGATTATGTTTTTCTGAGAGTTAACTAGACTTCCTGAGGGGTAGTTTGTTTTTCTTAGAGGTAACTAGACTTCCTGAGGGGTAGTTTGTTTTTCTTAGAGGTAACTGGACTTCCTGAGGGGGAGTATGTTTTTCTGAGAGGTAACTAGACTTCCTGAGGGGTAGTTTGTTTTTCTTAGAGGTAACTAGACTTCCTGAGGGGTAGTTTGTTTTTCTTAGAGGTAACTGGACTTCCTGAGGGGGAGTATGTTTTTCTGAGAGGTAACTAGACTTCCTGAGGGGTAGTTAGTTTTTTCTGAGAGTTAACTAGACTTCCTGAGGGGTAATATCTTTTTCTAAGAGGTAACTAGACTTCTTGAAGGGTAGTATGATTTCTGAGAGTAAATATTTTTCCTGGGGGTAGCCAGACTTCCTGAGGGTTTTTTAGCTAGTGATGCTAATCATTGTGTTCCAGAAATGTTTTAACTTCATTATGCATTTGAATATCATAAAGGAACCTCAAAGTGCTTAGCTTTATAAACATTCGTTTTGGATGATCTCTGGGTTTTCCTTTGAGCAATGTTGTGGCATGTCGAGAAATTTGCTGTTTGATATGTTATGTGATTTTGTGTGTTATGATTATTATGTTATTTGTATGTAGTAGTAGTTATATGTACCGCCTCCTGGAAGGGGAATGCCCTCTTGAATAAGGCAGAACCTCTTCCATTACTTCTGAAACTTCAGACTCTTTAGTCCTTTATGAATAACGGGCCAACTCAAGTGGTTCTCCAGGGTTGGTGCTCAGGAAGTGTGGGCTTAACCATGCAGAGGACCATGAATTCTGCAAAGTCGTGAATGATTTTATTCCTGTTTAGATGCTATTTCTCAAGAGGCAGACAGACAGACAAGGTTTTCCATTCCAGCTGGTGGTTAAGTTATTGCTGTTGTCACTCATGGGTTTGCATGTGCAACAGACACTCTGACAGGATACAGTATCACACAGGTTGAGTTCACATGTTTTAGATTTAGTAGCAACAACTTGAAAATATCTGTCTCCTTCCTGTTTTGTCTTCAGGAAAGCCTGATGTCTTCATTCAGCTGGACCTAGAGGCCGAATTCCATTTCACTCATCTTATCATGATCTTCAAGGTTAGATGTGGATAATTGTGTAACCTTTTGATGGTGTGTCAAATCCCTGCTGTGTATAACAGTGTCCTGTCTTCAGATGTGTCTTCATACATGGCACATCTCATCCTTCCCACGATATACAGACGTTTCGCCCGGCAGCCATGGTGATCGAGCGATCGGCAGATTTTGGCCGTAACTGGCAGGTGTACCGCTACTTTGCCTATGACTGTGCCTCCATCTTCCCGGGGATACCCACGGGTCCCCTGCGCAAGGTGGATGACATCATCTGTGAGTCGCGCTACTCCGACATAGAGCCATCCACTGAGGGGGAGGTAAGTGGGATTGGCAAAAAATCCCTCATGAACATAAAACACTCAGGAGATTTTGGGAAAATAAAAAAACACCCCAAAAATTATATCTGGTGCTGAGTGGTTATACTTTTCTATAACCATCCAATGTAATGTAATTTTACTGCTTGTACTGTCTCTGTTTCTCCTGCAGGTGATCTACAGAGTTCTGGACCCAGCCATCCGCATTGAGGACCCCTACAGCCCCAACATTCAGAGTAAGAGGCACTCACCAGTCACCAGACCTGGGTTCAAAATACATGTGCATTGAGTTTTTTTTATAATCATCAAATTAATTTTCTTGTTTGCTATACTAAACAAGTTTATCATACCAGATATCACCTTATCATTTTTACATTTTTACATTGTTTCACTTTGAGGCTACGGTCCTCAGGCTGGGGCAGCCTGCAGAGCAGAGTGGCTCATGTGGATGAAACAATGATAGGGCGTATCTTCTAGTGGGCTGTCTTTTTCCGGTTCTGTCTCTGCCATTGGCTCATCAAATGGAATGAAATGCGTTGAGGGGCACAGCTGCAAGGGCTCAAAAACCAATATTTGTACAAAACGTTTGGGTGCTGCTTTAAGAACTACTCCGGAAACATTATGAAGAGTGTTTTTAATATGATTGTCAAATATTTTTTTCAACACACGCGTTGGAGAATATTTGAGACTTCATTATTTGCAAATATACATCCAAATACATCAACATTCACATTTTGTTTTCTTTCAAATAACCTATTTCCAAATGCTTGGGATTATTGAAATAGTATTTGAATGCGGGTTCGGATAGTTTCCACAACTGCAACTGCATCCAACATGATACAGCAACTGCCACTGAACCGTACTAATCTCAATCAGCCATGCTCAAAACAACTCCTAAACATAACGGGCCGTGACAGGCTGCTGGATGTGTCTGGAGCCAAGTCTATTATGGGAAAAGGCTGGATGTGAAAACCAGCTGTTCTCTTTCCAGCAAGCTGTTCCTTCTGTTTTGACTGACATGGATTCACTGTTATACTAGAACAAGAGTGCCAAAGTACATGTTGACCCTCACCCGTTAACTGTGTTGGTTTCCACGTTGTCAAGACCGACACACTCCGTGTGAGAAGCTAGCACGCTGCCAAGCTCGAGGCTCCGTCATTCACATCTCTTCCTTACCGTATCTATATCTTATCCGCGTTTGGTTTAATTAAACCCGTTAGAGTCTGGGACAGCGGGGGCACCGGCTGGACAGGGACAGTAGAGAAGCACAGCTCCTGGCTGGGTCCAGGCACAGCCTACGTTTAACAATGTGAAGTTTAGTCTAACTAGTAAGATTGATTCAAAACACATTAAGATTAGTTGATATTTGAACTTAATTCCAACTTTGATCAAACTCTTATGTTAGAATCGTTTTATGTAATTAGGGGTCAACCCGGGCTATTCGCCCACCTAGGGTTAAGGAGGTAAATGCATTTTGAGGGGGTTTAGTTAAAAGGGTGCTGATACCGGATGTTTTCATGCTGCAGTGGAGGCAGTGGAATTTACTAGAGTTCCTCAAAATGTAGACATCGAGAGAGAATATCTCAAAGGATGGTGTTAGAATCAAGCCTGTGTGTCTGAGGAAACATTACAAAATGTCTGTGGTTTAGTTTGAGGACTTTACCACAGGAGATCCTCCCTAGCATGAGATCCTGCACTGGTTGATGACTTGGTCAATCTTTGGGTTGGTGGGACATGAGAAAGTTAATCATTACAAGGAAATTATATTACCTGTGGTCTGAGTTATGCTCATAAGAGCTGATCTGTTTTGACCCAGTATTCCCCAAACTCCTGTGAAACAGTGGAATTCAATTCCCACTGGTTTGTGAGAAAGGGAGTTGTGTTTTTCCTGTCAAGGTCCAGAGAACAGACCTCGCCTCTGTGTGAGAGGAATACGCCCAGATAACCGGGAGGCCAGGAAGAATTTTATGCAAATCTTTCTATTCTTTAGTTGAGCAGTAACTCCTGTATTGTAGATATGTCAAATAGCGGTTAGTAAGGGAAGCAACCACATGAATAATGCTTACAAGATTTGTTGATCTAAAGTGCAGATGGATTTCCCCAACTAATAATTTTAGCTTAGAGGTGTGAATTATTTTTCATTTGTTTGTGTTAAACCACTGTTATGAAGTGCATTGAGAGTGAGAGAAAGACAGACAGAGAGGGAGATAGAGACATAGAGAGATGGTGTAATCCAGTCACTGCCTGAAAGTCACTTCTCTGTGGTGTGGACTGACCAGCTGGAGCTGACTGACAGAAGGTGATGAGACTTCATCATGTCTGTCCCAAATGGCACCCTCTTCTCTTCAAAGTACACAACTTTTGACCAAAACCATTTGAACACAGTACTATTTTGGATTTAAGATAGCATTTTAGGACTGAGAACAAGTCTGCCGCTGCCCCTTTCATACCCCTGCCCATCAATCCTCCTCCTCAACTTTCTTCTACAGGTTTCTCCTCACCTGTACGAACCTTACTATTCAACCTCTGTGATCCATAACCATGACCCAAAACGCTGTCTGGGATGCTCAGCAACTGGACTGTCATTCTTGGCTTGCCTTGAATAGTTTTTTCATTGTTCTTGTGTGTGTGGGTCTGAATTAATGGATTATTGATGGAGGATCGCAGAGCAGTCCTTTGGCCTTCACTTTCTCCACATTTTGTTGTGTTAGACTTCACTTGTAATTGATTAAATATATTGTTTCGCAATCTGTCTGCCCATAGTACCCCATAACAACAAATCCAAAACGCGTTTGTGCTAAAGCTGGAATATCTTGTGTACATAAGTAATCAGACCCTTCACCGTGACACTCCAAATTGAGCTGAACGGCATCCAGTGTCCTTTGATCATAATTTCGATGTCTCCAGATCTTGATTGAAGTCCCCTTGTGGCAAATTCATTTGATATGACTAAGAAATGCACATGTGTTTCTATATATTGGTCTCATACTTCACAGTGCATTTTAGATCAAAAACCAACCCATGAATTCTAAGGAACATCTGAGATTGAATCGTGTTGAGGCATAAATCTGTAGAGGGTTATAAAAAATTGCTGAAGCATTGAAAGTCCCCAGGTGCACTGTGGGATCCATCATTGTGAAATGGAACCACCAAAACTCTTCCTGGAATTGGCCTTCCAGCCTAACTAAGGAACCGGCTCAGAAGGGCCTTGGTCAGAGAGGTGACCAAGAACCAATTGGACACTGTCAAAGAGTTTCTCCGCGGAGTTGGGAACCTGCTAGTACAACCACCTCTGCAGGACTCCATCAGTCAAGCTTTTATGGTAGAGTGGCTGGATGGAAGCCACTCCTGGGGAAAAGGGCATATGGCTTGCTGCCTGAAGGACTATTTGGCCTAAATGCAAAACGCTACATCTGGCGAAAACAAGTTACCTCTCGTCACCTGGCTAATACCTTCCCTACAGTAAATCATGTTGGTGTTTGCGCCATGATATTGGGATGCTTTCAATCTGACTGTGCTTCAGAGGATCTACAGGGAAAAATGGAAGAAACTGCCCAATTCCAAGTGTGCATAGCTGGTAGAGGCGTTCCCTATGAAAATTCCCATCTGTAATCACTGCCAAATTTGCTCCTACAAATGGTCTGAAGACTTACATAAATAACATTTTACAGTGTTTGATTTTTCTAAATAAATTGGCACGTGAATTGGGTATTGTGGGTAAATGTGATCAATTATCCATTAATTGGATAAGGTGATCAATTATCCAAAGAGTGGAGAAGGTGTACAGGTCAGAACACTTCAAAGGCACCCGATAGAAGTAACATATACTGTAGCTTTTAGTGTATACCTCATATGTTTCCCTCACACTCTCTCCTGCTTGCATCCTACAGACCAGCTAAAGATCACCAACCTGCGTGTGAACTTCACCAAGCTGCACACCCTGGGAGACAACCTGCTGGACTCCCGACTGGAGATCAAGGAGAAATACTACTATGCCATGTATGAGCTGGTCGTCCGCGGCAACTGCTTCTGCTACGGTCACGCCTCTGAGTGCGCTCCAATTGACGGGATCATGGATGAAGAGGGCATGGTGAGTTAGGAGGGCAGCGCTGCCCCCTAGCTGTGTGGAGTAACACTAAGCTCTAATGATTGTTGTAGTCTGTAAACAGCTTTTTTGAATGGTTGTTTCTACTCTGGGACTTTTGTCATTCGGCCCATTGTGTCTGTCAGGTTCACGGGAGGTGCGTCTGCAAACACAACACCAGGGGTCTGAACTGTGAGCTGTGTGATCACTTCTATAACGACCTACCTTGGAGACCAGCTGAAGGACGCAACACTAACGCCTGCAAGAGTGAGTGCTGGAAGGCCACAACGTAACAGGGAACATTATGACCGATATCCTACTAATCACAGATCCAGCCCAAACAATTGACCTTCCATTCCGACCTAATTTAATATTCAAATTGTCTTTCACTCAGAATGCATTTGCAACGGTCACTCCAGCGAGTGTCATTTCGACATGGCGGTATACCTGGCAACCGGCAACACCAGCGGCGGGGTCTGTGACGACTGTCTCCACAACACCATGGGACGCAACTGTGAGATGTGCAAACCCTTCTACTACCAGGACCCCAGCAGAGACATCAGGGATCCAGGGGTCTGTGTGGGTGAGTGGAGGGCACCTGTAGAGACTGGGTCACAGCAAGTGTGTTTCTCACATGAATATACTGTGCACGAGGGTTGGTTTATTTAGATGTTTGAAACCCTGGTATGGCTTTATGTCCGTAGGTTGTCAGTGGGTAGGCCGTGTTGCTGTACTCTATATGGGAAGGATACTAAGCTGAGTGTTGACAGGGATTGTGTTGCCTTCTGTCACCAGCCTGTGACTGTGATCCCAACGGCTCTCTGAACGGGGGCATCTGTGATGGCCATGACGAGCCGTCCCTCGGCATGATTGCTGGCCAGTGTCGTTGTAAGGACCACGTGGAGGGTCCTCGCTGTGATAAATGCAAGTTGGGCTTCTACGGGCTGAGTGCGGAGAACCTCCGTGGCTGCCAGCGTAAGTGGAGTCATGATTCTGTGTGGCCCTAACTACCTTCCTTTTGTGCTGTCTTTACTTTGGAGATTTTGCAGCAATCTTTTTGCAGCAGTGCTTTTTCATCTTTTAAAACTCATTTTACATTTTCTAAATATTTCTGTTCCCCCCATGTCCTCTGCTCGGGCCACTTCAGCCTGCCAGTGTGACCCCAGGGGAACTGTGTCAGAGAGCCCACGGTGTGACCCTGTGAGTGGGGACTGCTTCTGCAAGCGTCTGGTCACCGGACGCAGCTGTGACCAGTGTCTGGTGAGGGTCTAGGCCTCCCTGTCCTAACTGTAACACACATAGATACCCTCTCACTCCACCACAGATACCCTCTCACTCCACCACAGATACCCTCTCGCTCCACCACAGATACCCTCACGCTCCACCACAGATACCCTCACGCTCCACCACAGATACCCTCA
>JACXGJ010009268.1:0-24696 GCA_016801105.1 Esox niger
TAGGAGGTTTAGTGGGAGCATGGGCCTCTTCTAGGAGGTTTAGTGGGAGCATGGGCCTCGTCTAGGAGGTTTAGTGGGAGCATGGGCCTCTTCTAGGAGGTTTAGTGGGAGCATGGGCCTCTTCTAGGAGGTTTAGTGGGAGCATGGGCCTCTTCTAGGAGGTTTAGTGGGAGCATGGGCCTCTTCTAGGAGGTTTAGTGGGAGCATGGGCCTCTTCTAGGAGGTTTAGTGGGAGCATGGGCCTCTTCTAGGAGGTTTAGTGGGAGCATGGGCCTCTTCTAGGGGGTTGGGGCTGGACATGGTCGTCCTCTAGGGGGTTGGGGAGATGTACTGTATTATACTGCAGAAAACACTAGACTGTAATATAGTATAATATAATATGCTAAGGCAATACTACAATTGACTAGGAAATATTGTAGTGTATTGTACAAGGGGCTATAGTTTACTGTACTACAGTGTACCAGGGTAACACTTACCGGTCTGTACTGTTCCTCTCTGATGAACTGTATGATGTTTTCATATTTAGCTGTTGGCTGTGTGTTTGCTGTCAGAGGGACAGAAGCTGTACCTACACTGGGGCCACAAGGTGAATCCTGCACCCTTGTCCATTTCTTCTCCCTGGTGTCCATG
Organism: Esox niger; assembly: GCA_016801105.1. Taxonomy (NCBI): domain Eukaryota; kingdom Metazoa; phylum Chordata; class Actinopteri; order Esociformes; family Esocidae; genus Esox; species Esox niger. The sequence goes on from JACXGJ010009268.1 coordinate 631, forward strand.
TCTGTCTTTCCAAACATCCTTGTTTCACTTATGGTGTTTTAAAATCATCTCAACCATTTTTATATTCACTGATAACATTAATGACTTTAGCAAATATAAATTGCTGATCTTCTGCTAGAGGAAAAGACTGCATTAAAATATATCCTGAAAGTTGCGTGTTAATAGATTGATCCAGAAAATATGGAGAAATAGGTTTTGTTTAAAAAAACATAAATTACTAAAATATGTTTTGTTTTATGCTCGATAGTGTCAGTAAATGATGCCGTCAATAGTTGTCTGTATTCATAACTGTTTTGCTGCTCTGAGTGTGTTGCCAGATTGGAATCCTGGTGAGTCTAATCTTCTCCATTGTAGCGACAGCAGTACTGTCTGACCTGTGGAGCAAACAGTGGCGCACTCTCCTACTGTCTTTCCAGGTGAGGCCTCCCTTCCTTGCTTCCTCCTACTTCCTTCCAAATATTAAATCCTTTATCTCCATTATCTTATTTCACAATTTGTTCATGTTTTGAATAGGTGACGGCCCCATATTTACATGTGGGAGGAGTCTTGGTCATGACACTCTTGTCCTGGCCAATAGCCTTGCATTTCTTCCGCATCAATAGAAAAGGTCAGAGACTTGTGACTGAGTAGATGAGGAGTAGAGCAATGCCACATTCAAAACAACTCTAAATTGTTAAAAACAAACATAACAGAAAACATATCAGATATAGAAATACGTAATTACTGGTTGTGTTCATGTCATGAATACCTCTTCCACACTAGGTACTGTAATACATGACAGACGTTTAATGACAAATCTGTATTAGGCCTGTATACTGTAGATACTAAATGAAAAGATCAAAACGGTGACCTGACCAGTGCAATGGAAGGCCAGAGAAACAAATCAGCGGTCTGAAGTTAACGTGTGACCCCAAACTGTTTTTATTCTCTGATCCATGCCACTTCATCATGGGTAAAGAGCTATTTTAATGAATCATTTGTGTTTAAGAATTTATCAAGGAAATGCCATGTTGATTCAATTAATCTACCTCAACTGGATAACTGTATCCAATATTAAACATCTAGCACACATGGATAACTATATCCCATAGTAGCCATCTACCACAAATAGATAACTGTATCCCATAGTAAACATCTACCACTAATAGATAACTGTATCCCATAGTAAACATCTACCACTAATAGATAACTGTATCCCATAGTAAGCAGTGTGTGTGTGTGTGTGTGTGTGTGTGTGTGTGTTCCAGTTGTGCGGGCGCTGATCTTGGGGCTCTACCTGGCGGTGCTGTGTGCCCTCTACATAGTACCCCTGGGCATGTATTCACCTTGTCTTAGAGAAAAGGGCACTCTAGGCCGTGCGCCAACTCTCATCGGGCATCGAGGGGCACCCATGGTGGGTTGGCCTCATTAGCAACAACATTATTGCCAAGCCATTTGATCTTTAGCTTCAAACGGTTTCATATCAAAACTGAGACTCTCGCATCAACCCTTTAACCAGTCACACTGTTTGACATTAATAGTAGTAGCAGCAGCAGTCCTAGTCTGATCGTTATTAGGAAGTTATTATTAATACAAACTGTTTGGCTGTATTAGTGACAGTGCTGAATGAAACATTTTGTTGGCTTGGTGTCACTGGTGTTGTTGATGCACCTCAACATTTCTATGTGCATTAAACTCACAGCTTGCTCCGGAGAACACTCTCATGTCCTTTGAGAAGGTGGTGGAGGCTGGGGGAGAAGGTCTGGAGACTGATGTCACCATCAGGTTAGTGGTGAATGTCCACTCTCTTTACACTCTACTGCTTCCCGATTGTATCGTGTTTGTCCAAATATTACATCACCAGTGGAATTATTAAAGGATTAAGCGAACACAGCCATAAACAAGTCAGTTAGCTATCAGCTTATTTCCCATGTTAGTCTTGTATTATGCCATAGTTTATCTGAGTAAAATGAAGGTTAGACTGATTGATTAAGTACCTGGCTGTCTATCACCAGGTGACATTTTCACAACCTTCAGTCAAATTGTTAAACATCTGTTTTCTTCTCCTATCTTTGGTGAAGCTACGATGGGGTACCCTTCCTGATGCACGACAAGACCCTGAAGAGGACCACCAATGTCCAGGAGGTTTTCCCAAACCGGACTGACACCAATGCTGCTATGTTCACCTGGGGGGAATTAGAATCTCTCAACGCAGGGGCCTGGTTCCTACAGGTAAGATACCAACTGGAGCAGTGCTGCAGTACACCAGGAAGTATGGTCACCTAAAATAAAACTTAACAGCTGGGCTTCATGGACATCGTATGACTGGGAACCAACATCTGTTTGTGGCCAGTGCGAACTGGCTAGCCAGTTAGAGGTCGGTGCTAGTAACATTTCACTCGGTAATGAGATATTATAGTAGTTGTTTCTTGTAACGCTAGGGCTTGTGGCTTTTCGGGGGCGATGGTAACATCAGCCTGATAGCATATGGACCAGCTGAGTGGCTTTCTGGTGATGTCCACGACTGGTTCCATGAAGCTGTTGGTGGGTGAAAAAGTGTGGAACCCTATTGTATAGCTGGAGAATACACATGATGAGGTGTGGAATCCAGCAATCTGGTGATCGTGAAGAGGAATCTGGTATTGTTTTACCTTTCACTGATAAGGTTGAAGTAGAAGTAGTGAAGAAGACTTGTTTGATCTGGAAGGTAGCGTCCCTTTAGTCCTTGACATACATCTTGTAGGCTGATGAATAGACTGAAAGAGCCGATGTCTGTAGAGCCTTCAAAGGTCTTAGATCAGGAGCAAACCAGGAAGAGGAGAGGGGCAACAGAGTCATAACTCTGACAAGACTTAGGACAGGTATTATAGGGAAGAGGCCTCACATACAGTACTGTTCCCTTGGATCTTTTCTCTTCATGACCCCTCTGCTTCAGCCTTCAGGCTGTTGAACCTCTGGAAACTCAGACGGTCTCCTCCATATCTGCCCCTCAGTTCACCCCTAAGCTAAGTGATTGTGTGGTGTTTACCAACAGATTAGTTTAAATTGCACAAAGCTCATACTTTAATTAACCTATCCAGATTGACTCACAGTTAGTGCATTGATCTTTAAATAGCTTGGTGATTACCACACAGCCCTGTAATATTAAGAACTCTGAAATTTCAGAAAAGTGATATTGTTATATTGGTTCATGCTTTGCGCCATGCAGTATGTTTTTCTCATTATGCCAAAGCATTTGTATACTGATTGCCCCTGGTGGCTCTGCAGCGCGACCCGTTCGGTACGGCCTGGTCTCTGGGCGACAAGGACCGGAAGCAGGTCCAGAACCAGTCTGTGTGTGCCTTCAGGGACTTCCTGGAGCTGGCGGCCCAGAGAGGCAAACAGGTGATCTTTGACCTCTACCGGCCCCCTCCGGGCCACCCTTACAGGGACACATGGATTACTCGCACCCTAGAGGTCATCCAGAACCAGTCTTCCATCCAGTCACACCAGGTGAGGCCGCTGTTGGGATGTTAACTGTACCTCTACCAGATGGTCTAGAGTTAACAGTACCTCAACCAGATTGTCCAGAGTAAACTGTACCTCTACCAGATGATCCAGAGTTTACAATACCTCTACCAGATTGTCCAGAGTTAACTGTACCTCTACCAGATTGTCCAGAGTTAACAATACCTCTACCAGATGATCCAGAGTTAACAGTACCTCTACCAGATTGTCCAGAGTTAACAGTACCTCTACCAGATGATCCAGAGTTTACAATACCTCTACCAGATTGTCCAGAGTTAACTGTACCTCTACCAGATTGTCCAGAGTTAACAATACCTCTACCAGATGATCCAGAGTTAACAGTACCTCTACCAGATTGTCCAGGGTTAATACCTCTACCAGATTGTCCAGAGTTAACTGTACTTCTAGCGGATTATCCAGTGTTAACTGTACCTTTACCAGATTGCCCAGAGTTAACTGTACCTCCAGCAGATTATCCAGAGTTAACAATACCTCTACCAGATGATCCAGAGTTAACTGTACTTCTAGCAAATTATCCAGAGTTAACTGTACCTCTAGCAGATTATCCAGAGTTAACTGTACCTTTACCAGATTGCCCAGAGTTAACTGTACCTCTAGCAGATTATCCAGAGTTAACAGTACCTCTAGCAGATTATCCAGAGTTAACAGTACCTCTACCAGATGATCCAGAGTTAACTGTAATGCTGTGTTAGGTGTGTTATGGGATAATGGGTGCACTGTGTGTGTGTCAGGTGCTCTGGCTGCCCCCAGAGCTGCGTAGCTTGGTCCAGGAGATGAACCCTGACCTCCAGCAGACCTCGGGTTCTCACGCGTCAGTGGAGGAGCTGCAGCAGAACCACATTGTCAAGCTCAACCTGCACTACAGCTCAATGTCCACAGAGATGATCAGGTGTGTGTGACTGTGGGTGTGCGTCTGCACTAACAGGCTGTGCGTGTGTTAACTGTGTCATTAATGGGCTGTGTGTGTTGTGTTGTGTTGTGTGCCTCCCTCCAGTGAGTATGCAGTAGCCAACATCAGCACCAACCTGTATGTGATAAGCCAGCCTTGGCTGTACTCTCTGGCCTGGTGCTCTGGGGCTCAGTCTGTCACCACCAATGCCCTTCAGCTTCTCAACAACCTCACCCGACCCCTCTTCCTCATGGTGAGTAGAACAAGGAAAAACTTTAGCGCTGACATTTTAGACACACCAGCTACTTCCACGCACAGATGGTAATGACAAGTAACATAGAATGGGCCGTGACTCGGCTCATGTTTAGTACATTGGACAAATACAACATGTAAACCTGGAACTCCAACTCGAGCTCTAACTCTCCACTATAAGCGCACCTCTGTTTCCTAGACGATGCGCTCCCTCTCTGCATCTTCTCTACTATCACTGTCTCTGCACATCCTTTGCTATCACTACTGCTGTGCTCATAAGTCTGCATACCCTGGCAGAAATAGTGAAAATTTGGCATTGATTTTGAAAATAAGACTGATAATGCAAAAAAACATATTGACGGGTAGTGATTATTATAAAGCCATTTATTATCACATTGTTGTTTGGCTCCTTTTCAAATCATAATGATAACAGAAATCACAGTTAACATTCCCTTGAATGTTTGGCCTTGTTGCAGACACACAAGGTGACACACACAGGTGAAAATGGCAATTAAAGGTGGATTTCCCACACCTGTGGCTTTTTAAATTGCAATTAGTGTCTGTGTATAAATAGTAAATGATTGTGTTTGCTCTCACGTGGATGCACTGATCAGGGTAGATACTGAACCATGGGGAACAGAAAAAACTGTCAAAAGACATAACAAGATAATGGAACTTCATTATGATGGAATAGGATATAAAAAATATCCAATGCCTTGCAAATGCCAGTCAGTACTGTTCAATCACTTATAAAGAATTGGACAATTCAGGGATCTCTCAAGCCAAGGTCAGGTAGACCAAAAAAGATTTCAGCCAAAACTACCAGAAGAATTGTTCGGGATACAAAGAAAATCCTACAGGTAACCTCAGGAGAAATACAGGCTGCTCTGGAAAAAGACGGTGTGGTTGTTTCAAGTAGCACAATATGATGATACTTGGAAGAAAAATTAGCTGCATGTTCGAGATGCCAGAAAGAAGCCTTTACAGCGGCAATGCCACAAAAAGTAGTAAGTCCATTTGCCCAATTAACATGGGATACACAGCTGCAGTGATTGTTATCGCTGAGTACTTGTGAAACTGGGTTTTGCTAGCTCTGCATGAATCAACTGTAAAAAGTAACAGCATTTTCCTAAGAAGCTGTGCAGCTTATTGTATAGGAAACAATTAGAAACTCAAAATACAATTGTGTTTTGCGCACATTTCAATCAGCCCAACCAAACAAAACCATGACCCAGTCCATCAGGCTTTTTTACTGCATCCCGATAATCGGTCCTTTCTCTAATAGGGTCACTTATTAACAAATGTTAAACAGCTGGATTGGAGACATGTATTTTTCCTGTCGTTTGTATTCAAATACAAGGAAGAAAGCAAATCCATATTTGGGGAGAAACAACTGATTATTGGTCAACCGGGCCTAAATGCTGCCTAAATCTTCCATGAAGCATCACATAGGAGCAACAGTTGGTTGTCTTGGTGAAAGTAGTACAGTTATAGACGATGTCTGTCTGTTTCAGACTCCAGATGAGTACAATCTGATGTGGGTCCTAACTGATGTAATTTCCTTCATACTCATCTTCATCATTCTCATCTTCCACTGGTGAGTAATCCCTTAAAGACACAAACCACATGAGTTTGCACAGATGCCAGTGTAAAAAATAAAATAAAAATAAAAAGTTTTTAAAAAACTATGTAGAATGACTGACATGATGACAGGTTGATGTTGTCTGGTTGTCTGTTTTGTATTTCTGTCATGTTACTTCCTGTTGTAGTGACAGTATCTGTGTTGGTGACAGGTGGCGTGAACGGGGCTTACTGGTTTCATGTTCAGGCAGCAAACCCACTTTAGAACCGGGCACCTACAGCAAGTTCAGGACCGGTGAGTTAGAGGTTGTCGGTCCCAGTAACCGTTACTGTCCCATGGCCTGCTCTGGTATCTTGTTATTATGTGTATGATAATTACTTTTGTCAGCTCTAAACCGCTAACCTCTGACCTTACCTCCCTGACAGAGATGAATGATGTGTGGTCCGTCTCCAGTGTCAACATCCTGGGAGAGCCTGCACAAAGCCCGCTGGCCATGGAGCCAAACCTGGCAACCATCTCAGAGCAATGACCAGCTAACCAAGCTAGTGAGGCTAACCACTGGGAAACTTCCTGGTGCACAAACTAGCAACCCTCCTTAAGTTTTAGTAAGCAAAATAGATGAATACTGAATGAGAAGTGATCGAATGACAAGAGGTCCGTCTCTTCAGTCAGTAGCACAGATAATGTCTCTTGCAGGAAGGATTTCAATGGACATACACATTCATTGGACACAGCCTTAAGGCACATACATGTAACTAACACTACAGCTCATAACAATGGTGGTGAGAAAAGAATACTGTGCTATTGAACCACACCCATTGAGATCGATTACTGTCTGCATTCGTATAAGAAGAGTAACCTTATGATGTAGATATTCTCAACTTGTATTACCCTCTTCAGTACAGAAATTATTTTCTGTTTTGCAGCCATTGTAGTGTTGGGTTATGTGAAACACAAACGCTACACCATGTCATTTGTATGTGAGTCTGAGGAATAATACGTGTATATGAACAGTGGAAGTTCAGTTGATGTGTGTGGCTGGATTGAGCTTTTCTACCGTAAGGAAATTAATTAAGTAATAACAGATATGTTAACTCTGCCAGTCTGGGATGTCATTCCAATCAAAATGTGTTGATCTGCCACTTCCATGAGCCCTGTTTTCTGACCTTGTTTAGATTTAATTGAGCCCACATTTTTCTACACATAGTATTAAAGTCTCTTATCTGTCCACTGTGTGTAAATATATTTTGTCGACCAACAGATGAGCTACTGTAGCTCAAATTGCTGGAAAGGTAATGCTAGTACTGATATAAAGATGTCAGAACACACAGTGCATCACAGTTTGTTGCATATGCCATTGCATAGCATCAGACCAGTCAGGGTGCCCATGCTGACCCCTGTCCCCTGCTGAAAGCAGGTACAATACGCACCTGAACATCAGAACTGGATCACGGAGCAATGGAAGAAGGTGGCCTGGTCTGAGGAATCACATTTTCTTTTGTCAAGCTGAGAAAATAAGGAAAATCGACCAGAGCCAGAGACAGAAATATTGAGAGAGCTGTGAAGAAAACCCCCAAAACATCAGTAAGTGACATCACAAACGACCTCCACAGTGCAGGGGTGAAGGTATACCAATCCACTGTTCGAAGACGACTCAGAGAGCAGAAATATAGAGGCCAAACCACAATATGCAAACCACTCATCAGCTGTTAGAATCGGAAGGTCAGATAAAAATTTGCAAAGAAGTACAGAGATGAGCCGCAACATTTCTGGAACACAATCTTACTGACTGATGAGACCAAGATTTATCTCTACCAAAGTGATGGAAAGGCCAAAGTGTGGAAAAAGAAAGGAACTGCTTATGATCCGAAGCATACAAGCTCATCTGTGAAGCATGGTGGAGGTAATGACATGGTTTAGGCGTGCATGGCTGCTTCTGGAACAGGCTCAATAATATTTATTGATGATGTAACTGATGATGGTAGCAGCAGTATGAATTCAGCAGTGTACAGAAACATTTTGTCTGCCAATTTACGAAGAAATGCATTGAAACTAATCCGGAGGAAGTTTATCATGCAGCAGGACAATGACCCAAAGCACACTGCCAACAAAACAAAGGAATTCATCAGGGGAAAAAAGTGGAAGGTTTTAGACTGGCCAAGTCAATCCCCTGACCTTAACCCAATAGAGCATGCATTTAATCTCCTTAAGAGGAGTCTGAAGGGAGAAACACCCCTAAACAAACAAGAACTGAAAGAAGCTGTGGTAGAAGCCTGAAATAGCATCACAAATGAAGAATACAACAGTTTGGTGATGTCAATGGTCACAGGCTTGAGGCAGTTATTACAAGCAAGGGTTATGCGACCAAATATTAAATGTTATTTAATTCAAGATTATTTGTTCCTTTACTTTTGCTCACCTAAAAATGCTGTGGTCCAATACAAACAGTGATATGCCCTAAGTTGTAAAACACATCTAGATGTGAATACCAGGAAATTAAAGCTGAAATTCTGAACTCTTGTTACATACATAATCTTTTGATCTTACACTCAAATGTCTTCAGTGACCAACAAAAACAAATGAATCTGCCTTGCCGTTCCAATACTTTTGGAGGGGACTGTATATGTAACTAATAAGGGACAAAAGGGTGTGTTATTTGGCCAATATTACACAATTAAGATCTTGCCAGGCTAGAACTTAGCCATGGTACATTGGAAATAAATAACAAGCCCCTATTGTCTTATTGCTATTATAAACCAGTTACCACTGTTAAATTGTAATGAATGTATGTCAGACTATATGGTCTCTTATAAACTGTTTGGTTTGAATCCTTAATGCAGACTGGCTGATAGCCGTATGTGAGACGGTATAGTATGGTTATGCTATCACATACAAACAAAAAGAAACCCAAAAGGACACAAGAGGCAGGTATCTAAGCAGGTGGTATTCAAATCTGACCCTCAAAGCCAGTTCCACTCCACTTTTTCATAACAATCCCCTAATCAGATACGTATTTAGACCTGGGACGCCAGGTGGGTGCAATTAATGAGGGAGAACAAAAAGCCAAGTCCCTGATTAGGGGGTTGCAGTGAAAAACAGGACTGGAATTTCTAGCAAACCATAAAACAAGTCATTGTTGTTCCACTTGGAAACAACTGCTTTTGCTTTACCTCATTGTTTCATCATATGTAATTGTGCTGGAATTGAGTGTAATAAATGTGGGTTTGGAGCTTTTTTGTGATTTACTGTAACATGCACTCTTGTAACGTTCATTTTCATAATGCTTTGTATTCACTCATTGCCATTGTAACTCAGCATTCAATTATCACATACAAAAAACAATGGTTTAAGAGATCACCTACAAGTGAAGAAAAAGGGAAATATTTTATATGTGCTTATCTCAAGTCAGGATTGGAAACGATATACAAAAAAATGGAACCAGTGTAATCCTCTTTATATGGGGGCATGGTGATTGCCTGGGCACCAGCCTAAAACTACACAGATGTCAGTCCCTTCTTCGCAAGGAGTCTGGGTCTGAGTAGACAATTTATAGATCACAAAAATGATCAAACTGTTCACCCAGAAATTGGTGGGTTGGGCCAGACCAAGAACACACCATCACAGACAATAATGTTATGTTCAGGACCTCATATTGAAGATAATAAAAGACTATATATCTATATATATAGACTATATATACTGAATGTATATAACAAGATGTATAAAACACTGATGTATAAAACAACAATCCACTTGTGTTTATATATGCATCATTGAATCTGAAACACAATACCTGCCTTTGAGCATTTTCTTTACTTCTCCATTAAATAATGACCTTAACCTCAATGTTTGCTAACATTATTCATTTTGGTTATGGTTTCCTGCTGAGTAGACAGAGGGACTCGACCCTTACCCTAGTCTTCTCAGCAGATGATCATCAGTCTTTTTATCTTCTTAGGCCAGATAAACTTCTCATGATTTCAGGGTTTTCTTTATTTTAGTCTTAGTCTCATTGTAACAGAATGACATAATAAAAAAATTTTAAAGTACTAATTTGCTATAGTCTTGTTTAAACCTTTCAATTTTGCCCTTTCTATACTGGCCTTTTGGACATTTATGTGTTTGATATGACATTTGTAAAGTATTCAAAAAAATGTATCCTCATGCAAGAACATAAGAGGTTCTTTTAATCTAGAGCTAAAGACCAGCAACTATTTCTAAAAATAGATCTAATAGGGAAAACAGCTGTGATAGCCATTGGAGATTGTATGAATTTGTTTCACTATTATGTAAGAAAAATTGGAGTTCTTTTTTTATTATTTTTGGTGGGGGGCGATGAATGCTTTCATTGCTTTCATTCAATGCCTTTCTCCAGATACAGTATAACAAAAAAATTGGAATATGCTAATCTTTTAGCATTATGAAAATTAGGAATGGAAGGGAATATTTGTCATTTCTTTATTGATAACAAAATATTTGCTTACAGTGACCAACATTTACAAAACAAACAGTTTGATCTATTTGAATATGTACTACATATCCCACAAGAATAATCAAAGGCCAGAATTGAATCAGTTTGAGGATTAATTGACAAGCCTAACATCCCCATAGCTGGTGTCATAGGTGTTAATGCATTAGAGCTATCAAAATGGAGTTCAGAACAAAAATAATAATATTGAAAATCATGTCAAAGATATTACGGTTTTATATCTGACTAATCTGTGAGGGGCTGCTTGAGGATTTGACAGCTCTAATGCAGTTCCGCCTTGAACAGTGCCAAACCAATGGCTAAGCAGATTTCGGCTGAAGCAAGCTTGATTAATTTGGGCTGTTACAATTATTTCAATAGGTAAAGTAAATTTAAAACCACCATACACACTGAGCAGCTTTCTTGTTGGTAGACAGCAACATATTACATAACTTTAAGATACCAAAACTGTTACAAGTGTTTAACAAATCATGATCTAATAGCAGCCACCTTGACACATTTTGTTGCAGATTTTTTTATGCAAAAGAAAAAACAATTCTCATGATATCATGTAACGTAACCATTAAGATCTAAAATTATTATCTACAATTTAAATTGGCTAAACCAGGTCATATGGACCAAGAATCTTTATTTACAGAATAAATTTGCTTCAAATATGCAAAAGACTAAATATGTGCTAGTAAAAAATATCATATTATTAAATATTGTCAACACACCAACTACATTTCATTACAGTGATATGGTAAACTAAAGTTCTTGTCAGCTAATGTCTATAGGTCAATTTGACTTAACTGAAATGTATTGATAATACTGATTTGGACAAATAGACCATTCAAGAAAAGTATAACGACTGCCTATGATAATGATAAAGGTTTAAAGTTTAATTTAACTATTTGACAGAAAATAATGTGGTGATGAGATCTACAGTATGGACAATCTGTTTTTATATAGCTTCAGGCCCAATGTCGCAAAAAATGAAATTACAAAATGTAACATAACATCTTATAAACAAAGCCTGTGATTAGTTGCAATGTAACTAAAGTTGAAATTGCTGGTTGTGCGTTTAGCTAATGGTCAAAAAAGGCAATTGGTGATTAAGACAGGATCCAAGATATCAACCAACATCTGATCATCACTCAAAACACTGTCATGGCCTAAACATACAAGGTAAAATGTCAATTGTCACCAATCCTACTGGCATTCTATTGAGAATGGAGCAACATCAACAATGTGTCTGTAGTGCTCAAATTAGTAATGTATGTACAGTAGAGTCAAAAAAAAGAGGGTTTCGAGCTCCAGTACATACAGTAACATACACATTCCTGGAAGAACAATCATCAAGTTCATATGTGTATTTGAGTGTGCTTCCGTGTATTTATTTGTGAGTGTGTGTGCAGGTATATGTCAATGATACTGTGTGTGTGTGTGTGTGTGTGTGTGTGTGTGTGTGTGTGTGTGTGTGTGTGAGTGTGTCATTCATTGCGTGTGAAGGTAGGTGTGTTTGATGACGAGAATGTGATAGGTCTAAGCCCTCAATGCCTAGAACCCTTAACAACAGGACAGATTACTTCCCAAATCACTTGATGTTGCCACGGGAACCGCGTTGTCTGGTCATAGTAGTCAGCATCTGGCTGATGTAAGAGGTCAGAAGGTCATCCATCTTGTAGCCCTGCAATCACACAGACAAAACAGATTAAACCAGTTCTAAAATACAATAACGTGTTGCCCAAAAAAATCATGACAGCCTGTGAATCAAACCGGGATTTTAGTTGTATTTGTTTTCGGTCAAATACTTTAGAATAACGTAACTAACAATTTTATATAAAATCGCAATTATTTTTTTCACAATATTTCACAATAGTATCGATATTCCAATCTCTAGAATGAATGTTTATTTATTATTTTGTCGACAGCCGACTTTTACATTTTTGTAGCGGTCACTGAACCAGCGTGTATCTTAAACAAAAATATTTGTGTATGTATCATTAAATCTAACTGATAAAAGCCTGTATTGCCATGGATGGCGTAATTAATCAGAAACCAAAAAAGGGTCATTTGACTTTTTTATTTTCTTAATTTCTTTATTCAAATTGCTAGCGCCAAAGCGGCCACGACTTTTTAACGTAAGAAGAGATTGTTTGGTGATACGAGGTAAGAAATGTCCTTGAACGAGATAATAAGGTCGAGGTGATTAAGAAATAAAATGTGGCAGTTTTGTGTGTCCATCCTTAACGCTGTGAAATGTAGGTAATATCTTTTAGATGACAACACCAAACCTGTCGTGATACCTTGACAGACAAGCACATGAGCTATGGAGTTCAAATGGTTGTTTGCTCAGCCTTGTAGTGGAAAGCATGGCAGTAGCTGTGTTTAGCCGCCTGAATAGATGGTTGTTTTCTCACGTTTCTCCCGATTTCATTCAAATATGGAACATGCCATTTCTACTGTCCGGTTTGTTTCGTATGTCGGACTCAAATAAAGGTGTCTGCCCGCAAATGTTTCTCTTGTGCAGAAACAAGCTGTCACTTTCACTAGCTAACCAGTAATTTTGTGCTTTGCTGACAACGTTGTCACTTGATCGCGATGATGTCCTGCATCTGCCAAAAGTAGTACGCCACAACTCGTTATGTCTTTTCCTTGTGCTTACTATATTACGATCATATTTGATAGCCTGCTCAATCTCGTAGCAATATATCGTTTTATGCAAACTTAGACGTTCGTTCTTTCTATTGATTGTTAAATATATATTTATATATATATATATATATATATATATATATTTATATATATATATATATATATATATATATATATATATATATATATATATATATATTATTCCAAGTTACATTAATGTGTTGTCAAATTATAGAAGAGTACATGCTCTTTAAAACAAAGTGAATTTGTAATTTGATTTTGGTTTTTGTGCTATGTCTGTTTGAAATGTGTGAGAAAATAAGATTTATCGTGCGAATTTTCATTTATCTACAGCAGCATTCTATAGTTCTATTTGGGTCTAAAGGGTTACATTTAAAAGTTCTAAGTCATTTCAAATGGAGTGGTTTCTTTTTTATTAGGGGTTGATAATGGGGATTAGCTAAAGATTTTCTATTCAAGTATATAGCCTAATATTAATGAAGAGACCATTGTACCTTTTTCTTTTCTTTCCCAAAAAGTTGAAAAGGAAGGTTTTGAGTGAGGAACGGAAGCTTTCAATTTTCAGTGGTCTCTTAATTTTAACCCTTCTGTTCCTCACTCAAAACCTTCCTTTTCAACTTCTTTGGATAGGAAAGAAAAGGTGCAATGGTGTCTTGATTTTTTGCAATGGTGGTACTTGCCAAAACCCACCCCTAAAGCACACACACAAGTACAGTGTGATGAATGAAGAGCCCGGTGCTCAGTCTCCTAGGACGCTGCCCTTGATAGTGTCGTATTACATCATACAATCTGATGGGAGACAACCTGTCCTGTCACTCACCAGTGAAGTCTCACACAGCAGCTTAGTGCCTCGGACCAGGTTGCCAATGGTGATGTGGAAGTAGGTGTTGCCACTGCTCCAGTTGGAGATCTTTGTGAATGGGTGTGTCGTCAATACGTCCTGTTGATGATGGATTTGGGGAGTTACATGAGAGGCACACACATGCGTCACACTGGCGCAAGAAAATATGCACACAGCCAAACACACATGCATGTGGGCACACACTAACCTTGGACTTGGGGTCGATCAGGCTTACACCATGTTTGTTGATCGCAATCAAAAGGGTCTCTGGGAAGTTTGGATCAGTGGTTTGCTGTTGAATATGACAAACTCCGTTTAGTCATTATTGTTATCTTACAAAAAACTAACTTCAGTTCGTGCAGAACAAAAAAAAGGATTATCCCATTCAAATTCAGGACAACTATGGTCAGCACTATTTGCACAAGAACATGAAGTCATACACTGGAAAAACCCATAAATTATTTCATTTTTTTTGTACCTTCACTTCAAAAAAGGCTGAGCCAAACGTAGGCCACTTGAAGATGACTTTGAGGAATGAGAGCTTAGCCTCCTCTCGCGTCTTCCCCGCCTGCTTGTTAAACAACGCCACTATAGACTGTGATACAGAAAGCAAGTGGCAGAGAATATCACCAAATATGATTCAGTTATGTACTGCACTCTTGTGTTAGTCCACTGAACTAAAGTCTAAGCATTTATTTGATGTGTTTAAGTGTCTCAGACAAGGTCACTCATCAGGCATTCGGACAGGTTCAGTCCGCTATTTGAATTAGTATTATAGATAATATTACCATGGCCCAAATTCCCAGAAAATAGGGTACTCAGGTTCCTGCTCTTAGTCTTTATGATCTAAAGCAGAAACTGATCCTACATCAACTCTCCAAGAGTTTTTCTCCTTCAGGTCAGACCACCCAGATAAATAAGTCTGTTAGTTATTACACTTTTCTGACTCACCCGTTTCCAGTCTTCAGGTGAGAGATGTCGAATCTGGTCCTGTGGGATCAGCTCCTTCAGAATTTTGGGGATGTTGGGAAACTGGGATTTGTCCTCCTCGAACTTCACCCTGTAGATCAGCGCTGCCAGCTGGAAAACCTCTTCCTGGGAACACTTGTGGTAACCACGGAGATACTTCGGAAGTTCCTGAAGGGTGAGCAAAAATATGGGTCACTGAAAAATACTAATATGAAGACAAAAGAGTTTCTGGTATTACTATAATAATATGTGGAGTCATAATTTTTTATGGCTAAATATATTATTTCCTGATGATAATCACATGTCAGGCACTGTCATTATCTTAGCTTACAACGATGATAATGTGACAATGTAAAAAAATAATAATAACATTTTCACCAGAGGAATTTAGCATGCTATGAAACTTAGTGAAACACTGAGAAGACACACATACACATATATGTGCAGAGACATACTTGGTAGTAGTGAAAGATAGAGTCAGCCATGGAGTCTTTCCCTGGTATGGTATTGGTCCATAGTTTCTTCATGAAGAACACCTGATAGATCAGTGAAGGCACTACACCTGCAGACGGACCATTAACAAACAGAAAAGATACGTCTCGTAATAATACATCAGCCGCATAGAAAGTCCCCCAACCCAAATATATCCTTCAGTCAGTATTAAAGTGATAGTTCGACCTAAATTTAGATTTGGGTGAAATAAGTTGTTCTTGAAAACCATGGAAACATTCACTTCGGTCCCATCCTGGAATTAGCATTATTAGCATTGTCCAAATTCATTAATTTAAACTATGTTTCTAGTAAAACAAAAGCTGCACTGTATGCAGAAGCTAACTCAAAAAACATTTAAAACTAAAGGTGATAAAGAAATGTCCTCATGGATGCTTCCTATGAGTAAATGTTCTACTGAATAGAGGGCATATATATTCAAACATTCTCTTTACCGTCCTTTGCTGGTCTGGCTTTTTTGATCCAGTCGGTCAAATGCCTAACAAAATCAAAGAAGAAATCCCCTTCAGGTACACTGATGACCTGAAACAACCAAAATGTCAAAGGTCAAACAAATATTGAAAAGATATTCTAGTATCCGTTGAATACACATTTTTATTACTGTCTGCAACAGTAGTGAAATCTTAAAAGATATCCTAAATTGGTGTAAACCCCAAGTGGAGCAGTTATGCAACAGGAGGTGTAAAGTGGTAAGGGATGGTATCTAAAAACAGTTCCCTTTGAACTATTAAAGTTGACACTGCCTCTTTCCAAATATATATACTTGAAAAATATTACAAAAATAGGAGTGCAGTAGTAGTTTTGGCGTAAAATAGAACCATGCAGAAAGATAACTGATATCTATTGTGGTGACCTTATGATGTAATGATGCTGTATTACTTTCACTTCTACTTGGGATTAACTTTAGCAAGTACCAGAACTTTCTAGACAAAAATTCAAGTGTTAAAATATCCTTTAATAACTGTGACAAAAACAAAAAGTGTCTAATGATATCAATTAACAGTAACAGCATATAGTTAAATTATTTTGGGGAAGCTCTATATCAGTGATATCCTAGTAATGAACCTTATCAGTGATCTTGACAAACAGACTGAAGCCCTCAGATGATTTGAGGAGAAGTCTGCCAGCGATGTTCAGGCAGAAATCTTTGGCCTTGGTGCTTGACTCCACCTCGAAAGCCTTTGGATAAAAACATTTGAGATAAGCGACCAAACAGAACATACGGCTGTGAATAAAATAGCTTTTGTGCAGTTTTTTCTCAGTAACCAAGCAAACACACATCAAATTGCACCCCTGTTGACTCCAGGTTGTTGGCATCAACATGTCATTGCTGCTTCACCTTGTATTAACACATTGTTAACTAATGCAGCATTAATACAGCATTAACGAGGTTGACCTCTCACCTCGTCTGTGTCATCTGGGAAGTACACTTTGTGAAAGATCTGTGTGGTCTTGTGCTGGATGGCCTCTACCTCCACCAGGTGAGGCGGGTACTTCCTGGATCCATTTCTGTATTGGTAAGAACAAAGAATCATGGGAACAGAAGTGTATACTGCTAATACAGTAACCATTAGACTGTTAGTTCACCCAATGGAAGAGAGAGACAAAAGCAGAGTATAAGTAAAGAGGAACAGATACTGAGCTCAATCATGCTTATTTCCTGAATACTTTGGCATTTGACTCCTTTTGTTTACATGGCTGAGAAGCTCTGGGATAACGTGTTTGAAGTCAGTCTACTGTTCAGGTGGGGGTGTTGTACCGTAAGGCCTTCTGGAGTCTCTGCATGCAGTCAGGGGCAAGGGGGTAGTGCTTCTTAGCCTGAAGGAACTTCTGGACATGGGGTAGCAGAACGTTACTGGGGGGGAACAGACCTGTACACAACCACAGCAGCTCCCAGCCTTTCTCCTCACTGTACCTGCACAGACAGACAGACAGACAGGCAGACACACACACACACACACACACACACATACACACAGTTTTATTTAAATCCAAACAAATCCAATCTACATTCAAATAAAACTCAAACATTACAAAGGTAATAATGATAATGTGAATCAACACAGGAGGATATAAATACCATACACAGTCGCAGGCCCACAGTCGCAGGCCCAAAGTCCCAGGCCCACAGTCGCAGGCCCAAAGTCCCAGGCCCACAGTCCCAGGCCCACAGTCCCAGGCCCACACAGGCGCAGACAGACACACTGGCACACAGGCGCAGGCACACAGGCGCAGACAGGCACGCAGACAAATTCTCACACATTCAAGTGACCTACATTGATACCAGGCTCACAAGTATGCATGCACACGCAATCACACAAACACACACTCACATACACACAGTCTTACTTAATGTGGTTCTCTGTGAGCTGTTTGAGGATCTGGCAGTAGATTTCATCTTTGAGAGGCTCTGCCTTCAGCGAACCCTCAAAGATCTGGTCGGTCAGCTCATTGACCGAGCGCGTTCGCTTCGATGGGTAGTCACCCATGTACTTCATCAGCGGTGCACGGGAGCGGTTAAGGACCATGACAAGAAAATGACCACGAGGGAACACACACTAAATGCAGCCATAAAACGATATGTATTTTTACACAATATACATTTGACATTACGTGACATGCTGAGATTTGCATTTCAGACGATTATAACGGTTAACCTTTTTTTGTAAAAAAAATACATTGTCAATAGACACCTCTCATCTTTTACAATGAAACCAGTCCACATTGTAAAACAAAGTCATTTGGATCACTGAAAGGATATCAATAAAGGCCAGCTGGGCCTCCTGGGAAAGCTCCTCATGGAGCAGGACCTTCTTCAGCAGGGGCTGTTTGAGGGGCTCCCTGGTGCAGCACCACAGACGCTCCTTCCCCCGACCCTTGGTGATCATCACCCTGCTCAGAGTGCTCTTAGGAGGGGGTCTGGAGTAGAACAGAGAGAGGCGGTGAATGGAGCGAAGTTACTGACGGGTGGACTGCATGGGTGAGAGGGATATTCATTTTGACCTTTATTTACAGACAGTGGTTAACATTTGATCCCAATATTCCAGCAATAATGAAAACAAATACAAATACAAATGTGGAGATTTGTATAGCTAAGTTATAGCTATATAGTAATGAAAACAATGACTCCAATCACTCCATGGCTGTCCATTATGTTATGTGAATTACGTTATGTAAATCGAAATCGAGAGGTGCAGTTCGTCCATCATAATATAACCATAAACAGTTTTATTTTAGGCCAACTATAATGTAGCTACTGAAGCTTGTAGCCAGAGAAGCTTTATTCCAGCTAAACATTACCTATAACAAAAACAATGACTCCAATCACTCCATGGCTGGTTTGTTTCTTTAGAAAACAATGACAGTTGAATAGCTAACCACTACGCTATGTGAACTGCTCTATGTAAATCAAGAGCAATATGTTCCTTGTCTGTGCCGCTTGTCCATGGCAATATAACCGGAAACCATTTGACTTTAGGCTTATGATAAGGTAGCTACTGAAGCTAGTGGCTAGCAAAGGTTTAGTCTATCCTGAACAAATCCTAATGCCTAATTTGTTTTGTCTGTAGCAAGGAACGAACGCCGGTCGCCTATGTGGCAGTCCACGTTTCTAACCACTATGCTGTTTAACAATGGGTAGTCAGTCAGTCAGTCAGGCACTCACTCAGTCAGTAAGAGACATTTGCTCTTCTTGGCTGGCTCCGCTTATGTGGTCTTACAAAAAACAAAGCAAGAGTAAGTGAGCTTGCGTAGGTGGCCTTCACATTGGCGGCCGTCATAAGGCTAAAGGGGCTGGCGGGGTACTGATCAATGTGTTCATGAGCAGTCTTTCCGGGTTGAGAAGGTGATGTGTTGGTCCTTGGGTGTCGATGTACCTAACTATGGTTGTAATTCTGAAATCCTTTTGGAATGTCCATCTCAGAGGCGTACTGAAATCAAACATTTTGAATGTGATTGAATGTATGTGTATCTACCTGAAATAGTCGTATGAGAACTCCTCTAGGGTGTAGGGTTTGACCTTGCCCTCACTCTGCGCTAGGGCCAGTTGGGACAGGCTGATGGACTCTCTTCTCTGGTCTGGAGTCATTGTTACTAGAGACTGAACAGGACAGAGATGAGAGGGGAGGGGATGGGGAGGATGAATGGGACAAGAACAAAGAGAAAGACAAACAGATACAAATCCCCCCCATAGCAGAACAACCACATAATGATCACGGTAAAGAAAGACACTATGGAGAAGGACAGTGCATTCATGACCACCACCCACCACAATGTCATACTGAGGCCGGGTGACAGTGGGCAGGACGTAGACACAGTCAGCTGGGAAGTCCCCCCGATGCTTGGTCCTGTCGTTGACCCCATGTGCCCATCCTGAGGTCATGACCTGTTCGCCACAGTGCTCGTCCAATATGATCAAGTCACCCTTGGAAAAACTGAGGAAGGTTGAGTCCTCACCGCCTGCTACAGGAATACACCATTCAGGTCAAAGGGAAATGGATTATAATCATTTAACTTATACATATATAAATATATATATAAAAAATGTATAAGGAAAATATGTCCAAGCAAAAGCATTTTTTTCTCATTTTTACAAACATAAAAAACAACAACAGAAATATCACATTTAGATCCAGATCATGCAGAAAACACCACATATCAGTTAAACCATTTATTGGAGATAAAATGATTTGCCATCACATGATCGTGTATATGATACTACCAAGAATGACATAACAGCGTAATGTTATGAATCCTTATAGGTCATCTCCATTGGCAACACCCCGTCTGCCCACAACAGGAAAAACACCCAGACAGGTGAAACTAGGGTGATGGGTGGATTTGCACCGGCATGCTAGTACGACCATCAGCAATTTTCTAGAAAACACCACCAAGTCCATACTATTCTTTGTTGATTTTTTAAAATACTAACTGTTCTTTGAAGTGTTTGCAGTACATAATGTGATGCTGTAAATAACATAATAGCACAAGTTGCCAAAGATGTAGTCAGGTCACTATAGATAACAGCCAAAGCTAACATAGGATACAGCCAGAGAGGGCGGGAAGATGGATGAAATCAATTTAGTATCAAGCTAAACTTTCGAGCTGGATGTTGAGGGAATAAAAAAGTAATTATTACTGATTTTTTATTTAGAAAAAGTGCAAGCTGGACAGTATTCTCACCACTATTCAAGTTAAATAATTAAATCGATAATGTTAGTGAGTTTTTAAACGTATACCCTATTTTCAAACACGTGTAAATCAGAATCCCTAGTAGGCCAGTGATTGTTGCTCAATCTACCAAACTAATTACATTTTCTGTTTGACAGCCATTTTCCTCTATACTATATCATATGCAACGAAGCTTTGCAATTAATATCCCATTGTAGACGTGAAAGATTTTATGCCGTGAGGTAAACCCACGCTTGTCACTTGTCCATATTATTTATACATGCATGGTAGGTTAAGAGAGAACGAAAGGTTGGGATAAGTTTTATTTCAAGTCCCAGTTATCAATGGTTGAACAGGCGAGTCCCAGAGGTGTCGCGAGTCTTGAAACAAATGTGTACCACCAAAGTAAGAAGTACCACAACACCTCTAGCTGGTAACTTACCAGGGTTGGGACAGTCAAGCAGCGCGACAACATACTTTGACCTCCTCCTGAGGCCCTCTAGGAAGGTCACGACAAGATCGCGTATATCCTCTGCATTATTGGAGGTGAACGTGTACTCGTCTCCTTTGATTGTGGCCAGTGAGAAGCTCTGGCCCTGCAGCTTCCCTCCCCTGTCGAGGAAAATGACTATTACAATACAAAAATTATGTTACAAAGTACAGCATTGTTTTGGGTTTAAATGGGTCAGGTGAGACGTAGGTTGATTTCTATACTATATTTTATTATATTAAAGTTTTAGACTACCAGATAAATAAATGTGACTGTCATTGACCTGCTACTGGACACAGCTGTGATCTCTGGGAAAGACAGTTCCAGAAGGACCTGCTCCTGCTCATCCACAAAGTAGACCCCAGTCCAGTTCACTGCCACAATGACGTCATTCTTCGGCAGGCTGGGCCCTGAGGACACAAAAGTGACTGAGAGGTTATTTCAATTAATCAAAGTTATTTGATAAAGCCCTTTTTACAACAGGAGTTGTCACAAAGTGCTTTTACGAAACACCTGGCCTTAAACCCTAAGGAGCAAACAACAGTAGTGTTGAATTTCAGTGGCTAGGAAAAAAATCCCTATGCAAAAATTTAGGAAGAAACCTAGAGAGGAACCAGGCTCAGATGGGTGACTAGTCCTCTTCTGGCTGTGCCGGGTGAACATATTAATAGTCCAAATTGTAATAACTAATAAATGCATGTGAGTCCAGAGTCTATTTTAACCTAGTCCAGATTGGAAGCATGACCAGATGGACAAGGAGAGGGACAGATGGGGGGGGGATTGGGGAAGGGGGTCAGCAGATTGGCAGCTGAAATTGTCAAAAGTCTGCAACACAATCAGGAGGACTTTGGATAGGGACAGCAACGTATACAGTCATGATATTATGGCTATGTTGCACTACATTTTCAGAAATATAATTTCTTTAAGATCCTTTGTATTGGCTAAAACTCCCATAAATATCAATAGTAGACTGAAGAAGAAATGAGTAATTCTAGTGGTTTGTCTAGTGGTTAATTTTCTATTAGCACGATAAAATATCAATGTTTTAAAAAATATATGGCGACAAAGTTATAAATATGTACATATAAATATATTAGATTTTATTTATCACTTTGACATGTTTTTTAATGGGATGTTGTAACACAAAATATGGGAAAGTTCAAGAGGTGAATACTTTTGAGAGCCACTGTACATACTGTATATGTCCACATAGACCAATAAATACAGCACATAAATACACCCACGTATGTATAAACATTTATTAATATTCCTTTAAATAACAATATACACCACACCACACACAAAAACACACTGTTCCTTGATTAACACCAATAATTAATTAACTGACAGCTTAGCACTGTTCAACACTGACCTGAAAATTTGAAGGCCTCGTAGAAACGGGAGAAGAGTAAAGGCCACTTGAAGCGAGCAAAGTCGACCACGTCCTCCTTAACCCTCTGAGGATCCAACCTCTTCTGAGCGCAGACTCCCTGAAAGAGTGGATGGTTATGAGAGACTGTTTAAGACCTGTGTTTCCAATGTTCATAGGAAAATAAATTGTCAAGTTGTCAAGCAGCTAAATACATAGAACATAGGACAAATCATTTTGTAAGAGCAGAAGAGATCAACTAAAAAAGATTTTAACTGAAAAACTTTTCTGAAAATGATCTGTTGAGGACCAACCTACCTTTTTGTGAGCAGAGGTTATCAGCTGGGCCCACTTCTCTGTGGTCTTTGTGGAGCTGATTTCACGGTCAGGGATGTAGGAGGGAATGAGGCTGAGGAGGCGCTCTTGTAGGATCTCTACGCCATAGTCTACATAGTACTGTTGAGATGCCAGTTCAGCCAGATCCTCCTCCTGAGAGGCGGGAGAGGGATGAAGAGGACATATTTAGAGAGTTAGTCTGTCTATGGACTGGGAGAGAAGGCAAAGGAGTTCTAATACTTATAAAAATCTGCATTGACATACACTCCATTATGCATTTGGACAATTGAGCTTTTATCTTCATTTGAAACAGAATGTTTTAAATTATGTGAAAGTACATAATGTTGTAGACATGACAACAGTATACATTAGTATGAAATAACACATAATACCATCTCACATCATTCATTAACCAAACATAGAGGGCAGATGCATAGAAAATACCAAATTCCCAAACCCTAACCCTCTCACCTAATCTCCTTTACACATGTCCCCATACCTCGTCCACATTCCCGGGCCCCGTACCTGTCTCCGTTCCTCCGTCCACACTCCTGCGTCCCCATACCTCTGTCCCCACACCTCATCCCCAAACCTCTGTCCCCAAACCTCTGTCCCCACACCTCATCCCCAAACCTCTGTCCCCATACCTCTGTCCCCACACCTCAACCCCATTCCTCCATCCCCAAACCTCTGTCCACAAACCTCCGTCCCCACACCTCATCCCCATTCCTCCATCCCCAAACCTCTGTCCACAAACCTCTGTCCACAAACCTCCGTACCCACACCTCTGTCCCCACACCTCATCCCCATTCCTCCATCCCCAAACCTCCGTCCCCACACCTCTGTCCCCAAACCTCTGTCCCCACACCTCATCCCCAAACCTCTGTCCCCATACCTCTGTCCCCACACCTCAACCCCATTCCTCCATCCCCAAACCTCTGTCCCCAAACCTCCGTCCCCACACCTCATCCCCATTCCTCCATCCCCAAACCTCTGTCCACAAAC
>JACXGJ010009269.1:0-24693 GCA_016801105.1 Esox niger
AACAGAAAGTTAAGATTCTCCCTGTTGGTTGCGCTCTGGTAACCACAGGAATGTTTACATTGACCATTTGGTGTGGGGGTTAGTGTCTTGGCTTTGCTAGGTAAACACGCCCCTCAAGGTATTTAACAGCTTGTACCCCACATTACAGTTGAGAGAGTAGAGAGAGACAAAGAGAGTAGGGAAGAGTTTGAGCCTGTAATATCATGTGCTAATAGACTATCAATATGCTGCAATAAACACTGAATACTCTCTCCCTTGACAACCGAGTACGCAAGTTATTATTACTACCACTATACGACATGGCTGATTTGTAACAAGTAAATGACCTATATTTACCTTTGACACTGTGGGGTTTGCAGAGCTTTTTGTCAGATGTTAAATTGTGTTTAAATGTTTTTATTTAAAGTATTTAGCAGTTTCACAATGTATTTGTTTCATTCATAAATGCATTAGTTTCTCCACAAATGTCTGGATTAGATATCGTGAAATTTGTTTCCGTACTTCAAATGTGATAGCTTCATATATTTTAGATTCATTGCACATAAAGTAAAACATTCCAGGCCTTTTTTGTTTCAATCTTGATGATTATGGCTTACAGTTCAAGGAAATAAAAAATCCAGTACCTCAAAATATTATAATAAAATATTTACTATACAGAAATGTCCTCCTGCGAAAAGCTCTGATCAACTAATTAACTCCCTGAGCCTGCAGTACACACAACCACAATCATGGGGAAGGCGGCTGACTTGACAGTTGTCCAGAAGACACACATTGACAGCCTCAGAAGGTCTTTGCTGAAAGGGCTGGCTGTTCGCATGGTGCTGTATCAAAGCATATTCATGGAAAGTTGACCGTAAGGGAAAACCGTGCAAGAAAAATGTGCACAAGCAACAGGGATGACCGCTGCCTAGAGAAGATTGTTTAGCAGAGCCAATTCAAGAACTTGGGGGAGCTTCACAAGGAGCGTACTGAGGCTGGATTCAGTGCATCATGAGCCAACACTCACCAGCCATCTCCCTGACCTGTCAAGTGGAAAATTAGATACGTTAGGTCCAACAACACAGATGAGCTGCAGGCCACTTTCAAAGCAACCTGGACGTCCTTAACACCTCAGAGTGCCTCCACACCACGCTGAATTAATGCAGTAATTTGTGCAAAAGGATCCCCGACCAAGTATTGAGTGCATTAACTAACACACTTAGGAAACCTTTTCTGGTGTTTTGAGTTAATTCGCTGATTAGTGCTTTTCTTAGGTCGACATTTCTCTATTGAAAATATTTTCTTCTAATATTTTGAGATACTGGATTTTTGATTTCCATAAGCTGTATGCTGTATCAAGATTGATACAAAAAAGCTTGACGTGTTCCACTTTGTGTAATTAATCTAGAATGTACAGTTGTTTGCAGACCCTGGCAGATATTGTGACATTTTGGCATTGATATTGAAAATATGACTGGTCATGAAAAACTATATATTTTATTTTAGGATAGTGATCATATGAAACCATTCATTATCACATAGTTGATTGGCTCCTTTTTAATCATAATGATAACTGAAATCACCCAAATGGTCCTGATCAAAAGTTGAATTTTTGGCCTTGTTACAGACACACAAGGTGACACACAGAATTTCCCACAACTTTGGCTTTTTAAATTGCAATTAGTGTCTGTGTATAAATAGTCAGTGAATTTGTTAGTTCTCACGTGGTTACACTGAGCAGGCTAGTTACTGAGCCACGGAGAGCAGAAAAGAACTGTCAAAAGACCTGTGTAACAAGGTAATGGAACTTTACAATGATGGAAAAGGATTCAAAAAGATAACCAAAGCCTTGCAAATGCCAGTTAGTACTGTTCAATCACATATTAAGAAGTGGAATATTCAGGATCCCTTGATACCACGCCAAGGTTAGGTAGACCAAGAATGATGTCAGTCTAAAATATCTGAAGAAGTGTTCGGGATACAGACTTGAACAAGGGTCAGTTCATTTTTTGTTTTGTTGCCATGATTTCATTTTGGTGGTGCCAATCTGTTATGACCTACTGTTGAAATAAGACGTGTTTTGCCTGATTACTCATGTTTTCTTTACAAATGGTACATATATTATCAATTCTCCAAGGGTATGCAAACTTTTGAGCACAACTGTATGAAGGTGTCACTTTTTTAATTGCCATATTTGTATTTTACATATAACTTAAACCTTCTATAACACTACTCCACTAACTAGTTAGCTAATACTGGTTAGCAAGCCAAGTAGATATTATTTATTTTTTATCTGGTTGATTATGATTAAGCAACATTATTATTTTCAGTAACAAAATAGCACTGTAGACATGCAAAGGGATTTAACAGCTGATTTTTCCTCTCACCGATTCGGAAAAGTTTGCTTTGCCTCATCATTGTGACTCCTTGTGCTCGGTTGAATCATAGTTAAATAATAAAGCCAAAGTACTCCTACACAAGGATGCAAAAGTTCTTAGAGAAGCAAAAGCATGCACAAACACTGAAATGCTAGGCATGTATTAGCAGCAATTCTTCAACAGTTTTACACTCAGTCGGGACCCTACAGATAGTTGTCCTATGCTAATATGTGGCTAATATCTGTTCCACTGCGGTATCTGTAAGTATGCTCTTCACCAGAGGGAAGTGATTGCACAGCATGTCCACTGATCATTTAGAATGTCTCCTACAAGCGAACCTATTCTTTTCTGAGTTTCGGATCGGCCCCCAACGACAGTATAATCTTCTAAAATCTGCTTTAATGGCTTGGGCTGAATAAGTGTGCTCTGACTTAACAGTGTTTAGTCTGTTCCCTGTCGTGGGCTACTGTGTGTGTTGTCATTCTGCCATATGCCTCACATTGCCTTTGACGCCTCATGAACAGTCTTCACTACTGCAGTCAATGATACTTTTACGAACTTTCTTTAAAATGTACTGGGAGAGGAGTGCCAGGGCTGTTTTGCCTTGCCAGTCATCAGTGGCCTAATCCTGGTGACCTTTTCCTACTTGCTTTAGCATGGTAAACAAATAGTTCCCATGCCAATTAAGCCCTTTAAATTTAAAGTGAACTGAGAAGAAAGGGAGCGAACCGCAAAGGGAGTATTGTAGGCAGTAACATTTAATGTCCTTTGGCACAGAAATGAGGGGTCTCATCGCTACACAGACAGTTGGCTATGGATGCATGGCTTGGGAAGCAAAACATTTGTTCAGCTTTGCCCAAAGATGATCGCTGGGCTCTGACCAATTACAGGATTTGTCAATCTGGTCCTACTAAAAATAATCCTAAAATAATCATAATAGTAAATGTTGGTGGCAATTATCAAAATTACACAATTATATATTTTTTGCTAGTTAGATATTTACCTGGAAATGGAGGACATACCTTTTATTGTCTCAGTGTTATAACACCATACACTGATGACCCAAAACATTATGACCACTCACAGGTGAAGCCAATAACATTGATCACCTCCTAACAAGGGCACATGTCAAGGTCTGGGTAAATATGATGGTAAGCAGAAAATCTGTTCTTGTAGTCAACATGTTGGATGCAGGAGAAATGGGCAGGAGTAAAGATCTAAGCGACTTTGACAAGGGCAATAATTGTTTAGGTCAGATGCCTGGGTCAGAGTGTCTGTGAAATGGCAAAGCTTGTGGGCTCCTGGTCAGCAGTGGTTGAGTATCTACTAACAGAATCCTGAGGAGGGACAAACCACAAACCAGCGACAGAGTTTTGGGCGCCCAAGGGTCATCGATGCATGAAGGCAACCAAGGCTACCCTGTCTGGTCCAAACCCACAGAATGTCTGCTGTGGTACAAGTCACAGGACATTTTAATGATGGTTACAGGGAATGGGTCAACACACAGTGCATTGCAACCTAATGTGTGTGGGGATGCATGGCCACAGACCAGTCAGAGTGCCCATGATGGCCCCTGGCGAAAGTGCCTACAATGGCTACATCAGCGTTAGAACTGGACCTTTGAACAGTGGAGGAAAGTCCCCTGGTCCGATGAGTCCCGTTTTCTTTTACATCACATGGATGCCCGAGGGCGTGTTCGCTGTTTGCCTAGAGAAGTGATGGCATCAGAATGCACTGTGAGAAGACAACAAGCTGGTGGAGGAAGTGTGATGCTCTGTTGGGAAACCCTGGGTCCGGGCATTCATGTGGACTGCAGTTTGACACGGGCCACCTACCTGAACATCATTGGAAATCAGATGCACCCCCTCATGGCAATGGTATTCCCTGATGGTAGTGGCCTCTTTCAGCAAGATAATGCGCCCTGTAACACTGCACACATTGTTCAGGAATGGTTTGAGGAACATGATGAAGAGTTCAAGTCCTGGCCTCCAAATCTCAATCCAATTGAGCATCTGTGGGATGTGCTAAACAAGTCTTATCCATGTTGGCTCTACCTCACAACTTACAGGACTTGGAGGATCTGCTGGTGACGTCTTTGTGCCTGATACACAGGACACCTTCAGGGGTCTTGTAGAGTCCATGCCCTGGCAGGTCTGTTTTGGCGGCACGAAGAGGACCAACATCATATTAAGCAGGTGGTCACAATTGTTTTGCTCATCAGTGTATATAGAGATCAAAACAGGTGGATCAGATAAGATAGTTATATAACTTTCCTGGTTGTTTTCCCTTCAGAAGTGTTTGAATGACACCTGGGCAGCCTTTGAATGGTGTTGCGCTTGCATGTGACTTTAGGCTCAACTGTGTGGTAAGGTCCTGTTTGGCACATCCACAGGCGAACAACTTGGAGCAATGCTAGCATGGCTATCTGAATGTGGGTGTCATTAACAGGAACTGTGGGAATTGTGTGGAATATAACTGTAAGTACCACCGTATGCTCTGCAATGTCCTGCTGGCACGGCCAAAAGCGAGCGCCTCTGTTCGATGCTAGCGTGTCTATGTAATTAATAAGCAATGTGTGGCTGGTGCAGCGAAACTTCCCACTGCTGAACAGAACCGCTCTGAGCATTTCCTCTAAAATATTCATTGTCTTTAGCATCATCTTATCACAAATGGTCGTGTCAAGTCATGAAAATCGGACCCGACCCCGCCCCCCCCAACCCGACGCACCCTGTGGCAAAATGTGTATACTAATAGAATGTTATGCAGGATATTACCTTTAAAATGGAGATTTGTTTTTCTCTTGAGTAGGAGTGCAGAAAGTGTTTTTATAAAGCTGGTTATGCAGACCTTCAAACAATTTTTTTTGCCTCCTTGAAACATAATCACCATTATTATTCACTGGATCCTTTGTTGTAAATGCATTGGTCAGATATTCTGGCTCTTTTCATGTCAGCGTCATCAGATGAATGCAATGTGAGATGAACCACAGGCAGTGAGTGAAATTGGAACTCACTCTATTTATATACACACACACACACACACACACACACACACACACACACACACACACACACACACACACACACAGGGAGATAAAAACACACACAGAATTGCTCACAGACCTTTCTAGTAAATCCACCATTTCTCTGGACCCCATCCTAGGACTTCATCAGTCTTGGCCTGATACATTTCCGACACTGTTAGTAGATGTGTAGCCGGAGTTTTTTCATCCCACGGCCTCCTGCCATAAATGTCAGCCCTGTGTACAAGGAGCCTGCCCTCTCTGCCTGCCTCCTGGCTTTCAGCACTCGCCCTCTAGCCGGTTGGTTCTTCCTACAGCCCAGCTGAGCAGTAGGTAACAGTAGCCGGGGTGTGATTGTCTCTGTGTGTCCAGGCCTTCTGTCCACACCAATTACATAAAGTGCCCCCGTTACATGCACACACATTCATATACACACAAACAACAACACGTACATACACACTGTACATCTCTTTTGAGTAATAGTTGGCAACTTTACTCCTTTACAACGTATCCGAAGCCCAAACAAATCTGTCTTAGTCAGGGCCCTGAGAGTAAAGGAGATGAGTGTCCATCTTAGCTGGGACAAGACAGTGCAGTTAGCCTCCAGCACAGTTGGGAAATCTGTGTACCAGGGACGTCGCTAGGCCTATTTTAGAGGGGCTTTAGGGACGGTGGCCTTTAGAGAGACTTTAGGGTTCTATTTTCTTGCGACAACACTATCCAAATACTAGAAATAGTCATTTGACATTAATTCTATGCTAGCTACCATTTGTATGTCACTAATCTTCCGGAACACTGTTGCAAAACTGTTTGTGTTTTACAGATTTATGTTTGTATGACGTTAATATATTGCAATGTATTCTGTTCAGAGGAAGTGAGATCCTGTTGGAAAATGTTTCTTTTTTTAATTATAGAAATAATCTGTTTTTATTCTGAGATGAATGGATTAATGACTAAATCTGGTTTTGAAATGGTTCAGAATGATTCAGAGAAATCTTGCTTACACAGAATATACTGTATGTAGATGGTAATTTTCTATAAAAAGTATTTTGGCTACATAGTACAGCCGTTTTTGTGAGTTTTGTTGGTATTGGATGGATGAAGGCAGAGTGGACTTTAATTTGTCTATTTAGTTCAAATTTAAATCATACACAAACTACGAGACAGGTATACTTTTAGCCAACCTTGACCAAAAATAACCTTATTTTGATAGATTTTACACCCGTTGTACTATAAAAATGCATTATGCAAAGATTTTTTGGGGAGTGTGCCCAGACCCCCCAAAAGAGGCTTAACCCCCGATCCATGATTTTCTAGTGTTGTCCCTGCTGTGTACCCCACACCCAGGACACACACGTTCCTTGTGCTTCTTCAGCTTTAATATAACGTCACATTAGATTCACCGACACCTGTGTCATATATCCCAGGCACCACCCAACCCTGGAGGTCTGCAGCCCACCGACGTCTCTATCTTTACCAACATCCATCTCTCCTCAGGATGGAGATGCAGATACCTTGTGCTGATATACTGGCTTTCATATCAGGCTTTGGCAGGTAACATCTGGGAAATTGCTGGACCTGTCTTGGAAAATACTATTGATGCACTCCACAGAGTCCACTTTGCCTTGGTCCCTTCAGCTCTCTGTAAATTGAACAACCCCATAGGGTGTTGATGGGGTTTATAGAAAGGCAGTCGGCCCTCCCTTTGTCTTCATTACCCTGCCTGAGTCCATCCCGAATGGCACCTTATGGCTAACTTTGCAGAGACCAATGGACCCCCTGTTCTTAGCCCCAGGTTAAAGAAATATGTCTGTCTGAACCCTGTGCTACACTTTAGCACTTTTTTCTCAACTGTACTCAAAGCCTTGGGCTGTAGGTCTTACACATTAAGTGACCGTTTTATATCTCTGCCATTATTCTAAACAATAAGGCATTCATTTCCTCGTTTTCAGCAGCAGACTTTAATTTTCAACAGGGATGGTTTGTGTTAACCTTGCTGAATCTCTAGCTAACAATGAAATAATATGAATGTCATTTTTGAAACGTGATATTGCGTCTAACATGCATCAATATTATGTTCATGCTCAGATGAGTAAGGGTGTAATATGTTTATCCACTGCAGAAACAATTAATAGTCAGTGGACTGCATTATTTTGGTCCAAGCTGTTTTTTCCATTGACCTTAAGTGAAGAAGGGAACCAGAAAAGGAACTACAAATGCCTTGTTCAGCCGGCCCGCAATTAAAATAAATAAATATTGTTGCCCTCAATGGATTTTAACTCGGGGCTCCCACATGAGAGGCACTGTCTTTAACCATTACGTCACAGCATTACACGTTTATCTGGATGCTAGACGCCACTGGGCATTGTGTTCAACTGACTAAAGCCTATTAAGTTAACCCCCCCCACAAATAGCGCCTATGAACTGGCTTTTGCCACTGGCCATTATAACAGCTTATTAGCCAGTAATAGGCTTTACCATAGGGTGACCAAATTTTCAAACCCCAAAACCGTTGTTTAACCGCATGTTTATGCATGCGCACATGTTTGCACTTATGCATGCATGTTGGTCATCATGCGTGCTTGTGGTTTGTGGAGCTCTTTAATCTTAGATGAGAAATGTCGTTTTGCTACATAGTTCTACGCAGTTGTAAGTTTGGCTCCGACTCGTATGTGGAAACATTTCAGTATTATTATTATTATTATTATTATTATTATTTTAATTGTGCTGAAAACCGGGACAGTTTGGTAGTGAATGTCGGAATCTGGGACATTGTAGTGTATTACAGATATTTGTTGGGACCCAAGACACCCAGCTTGAAACCGGGACAGTCCCGGGCAAACCCGGACATCTAGTCACCCTACTTTACCAGTATCTACTAACTTACTGCTTGGAATAATCATAAGAATTGTTAAATTGCCAGAGAGACTGAAGATTTTTCCTGCAAAAGCCATTTCATTTCATGGCACAAAATCATTTGGTTTTCTTTCATTTGTGAATGACATAGTAAATTATTTTATCAATCAATAAAGGTGACGATAACTAACTTTTTCATCAAATGAAAAGACAAGAGAACCGTGGAATCCACCAGAAATAGTTGCAATACTGTACTTTTTTGTCTTTCCTGACCCAAAAAGCATCCCCAGATACGTACTTGGAAAATCCACAAGAAATAGAATGACACTGATACAAAAACTATAGGTGACAATAACAGATTTCTCATCAAGTGAAATCGTGGAAACCCAAACTCTTTTACTGCCCAAGGGGTTTTATTACCCCCAACAGCATGCACAGATGCATACCTTGAAAATCCACCAGAAACAGTTTACTGTAAACAGTTTTAGTTATGGCTTACTATAACATAGCTACTGAGTGTTGTATGTAGCTAGCTAAATTATTGTGTATCCTGACCCAAAAAGCATGCACGGATGCATACTTCGAAAATCTACCGGAAACAGTCGCAATATAACTGTAAATTTTTTTGGGGGGCTTACCGTAAAATAGATAGTGAAGGTTCTAGCCTTTGTTTTGACTGCGAGAAGATTTGATCGCAGGACCTAGAGGTTGCAGGTCCGCTTTCCTAACCACTATTCTAGTTTACAAGGTGTGCTCACTCACTCGCTTACGCAGTCTGGCAAAAAGCACCCTTTTAATCAGGGAATCTAATAATTAAGCCAGGTAAAAATTTACCCAGTTTCACCATGCATTTAATTGTCTGACATAATGGAGATTTGATATTTGGAGCTATAATGTTTTTTGTGGTTCCTGGTTGATTGTTTTAAGCATTTTGAAACCTAATGAGCTGTCTCTTTAGGTGAAGGAAGTAGGCCTTGAGGTCCCTCTCCCTGAAAAGACTTGATGGTCCCCTCTACACTATTAGCCTGCCTGCACAGACATTTCTGTCTGCCAAGGAAGCCAATGTTTTTATACAGATTAAGATGTTTTTTTTCTTTCTGCTTATTGTCCTCATTTATCAGAATAATAATGTAAAGATTTATTTTATTAGGTTTCTTATCAACATAGCTTGGATAGTGAATAATATGCATCACAAACAAATGGAAGTCAAAGTGCACCTTTTGTAATAAGGCATTGACACATCTAAACATTTTAATGGCTATTTTAGCACTGTGTTTCTGAAGATAGCCCATCCTCTTCTGGTGCAGTGCCAGCTAGGCCACTTTAGAATGTGCCAAAGTGAACACTTGCTTATCATTGGGCATAAATCTCCCTCAGCCCAAGAGGAGGCTCATTGCCCTGGGCACAGGTGCATTATGAGCAGGACTTAAAGGGGGAATAGCTGGCTGTGGGGGATGCGTCTCCTAAATGAGACAATAGTGAGCTACTGAGGAAAGAAAACACAGGCAAAGAACTGTACAGTAACTAGGAGACGGAGAGCCCAGCAGGGAACTCATCAGTAGTGTTTTGGAGTGAATCCTGGTTTATTTAGGTAATTCAATAAACATATTCCAACCGTCGGCCTGTCTGTGCAGCGGTGTGTGTCTGAGATAAGGAGTGCTCAGTGCCCTACTAGGGAGGCAGGCGAGTGGATGGTCTAGGGGACTCTAAAGGTTGCACCCCCCCACACCCACACTCCACTCTCCACTCTGTCCTATTTCACTGCATAATCACTTTCATTTAGAACCAGCCATACACTCAGGCCCTACCACACGAGGCAGACGTAATTGCACACACAGAGAGAGTGATGCAGATTATTACCTACCATTTCCAAGGGAAACATAAATATGTGGACAAATGCTCATGCACATTTGAAAATTAGCTCTGGGCTTTTGGAGTAACTGCTATGGAGTTGACAGACCTTTTATATGGAATCTGAATGGGACTGGGCATCATTTGGTATTTTAAATAAAAGTTAACCTTTTTAGAAGTTATGCTGAATATGACATTTTGTTTTAAAGACTCTAGTTTATTATGGAAATGATCACAACAATCTTAAATTAATTGAATGTCAGTATATTTTTGTTAAATGTGGAAACAAGATGGATATCTACAGAACAGGAAGTTCCAGCTAAAGTTGAAAGGAAGCTAATGAGTCATTTGTAACATGGCTTTCCTGCTCTGAAAAGGTTAGCTACACATCTGACCTGTGCAACTCCTGAAGGGGAGAGCTTGAAGGAGGAGTGAAGGGCACAGATGAAAGGATGACCTTATGGGATGACTGAGTGCAAGATTGGTACACCTAACAGGAAGCAGCGAGGGAGAGTGCCAAGAGGCAGATGGGTGGAAGTCTAGAATGTGCAAGTATAATGTCAATGGGGCTTGAAAGCACTGTGGATGGAGAAGGGGGAGAAGGATTGTTGTATGACTTTATTTGAAGAACCCCATTAATTCTACTGCCTTAACTGTTTGTAATTGTTTTGTCAAGACATACAGCTCTGGTGTTTAGGATTTTAGTGAAGAATTGAAGGGTTCAAATTAAGAGACCACTACAAAAAAATAAGAAAAGAATCTGAGCATTATTTGTACAAATCTCTTTTAGGCCTGGGCCTCGCTATATTGTCTGTGTGTGGATGGAGTAAAGGGAACACTAAGGGGACAGTGCAGGCATTAGGATGGCTAAGGGGACATTAAAGGCTATTACAGGGGAATGTAGGTTTGTGGGAATTGGAAGTTTTACCATTCACCAGTAGAAGGGGAGCATGACCTCCTGTGTTACTGCTCTGCCCGAGTTTCAGGAATCCCCCAAAAAAGGTAACGATACAAAGAGTGCGCTGAGGCCCACACAACCGGAGGTGTACCTATACTGTATATGCATGAGAGAAAGTTCCAGTGAGCAAAACCCCATGCATTTCATATGATATTGTTGTTCCAGGCTGATTCATTTAAAATGTCACTCAGAAGTTTAATGCATTATGCAATCCTCAAGGACAGAAATTATCCTTTCTTTGGCTGCCCTGTCCATCAATCTGTCTTGTCTTCTAGCTCTCTTCTGTCTCTCCCATCTGGTTTTACCGTCTTTTGTTTACAGAGGTGCGTAGCTATTTTGTGCTATTTACGTAGAACTTTGGAGCAAGTTATCTAAAGCCTCATTCACACCAGGAACAGCAAACTTTATGGCGTTCATTGCAAAAGTCCATTCATTTCTATATAAAACAATCTGTGCCGCTGTGGCTAATCTACCGTACCGTTCCAACATGTGGTGCTTTTCCTTATGGTGTCAGAAATGGAAGTTGATGTACCAGCGAAGAAGTGCTAATATGTAGCTTTCAACTACGTGGTAATGGGATCGCAAGAAGTTTGAGATGTATGCTAAATATTTGAGGGGGTCATTTCCTAGACCCAAAGTCAGGCTGGCTATATATACAGATGTGCTCATAAGTTTACATACCTTGTCGGAAATTGTGAATTCTGTAATTGATTTTGAAAATCTTCATGCAAAAACAACTGTTTTTTATTTAAGGATAATGATCATATGAAGCCATTTATTATCACATAGTTGTTTCTCTCCGTTTTAAATCATAATGTTTACAGAAACCACCCAAATGGCCCTGATCAAATGTTTACATACCCTTGAATTGTTGGCCTTGTTACAGACACACAAGGTGACACACACAGGTGAAAATGGCAATTAAAGGTTAATTTCCCAAACCTGTGGCTTTTTAATTGCAGTTAGTGGCTATGTGTAAATAGTCAATGGGTTTGTTAGCTCTCAAGTGGATGCACTGAGCAGGCTACATACTGAGCCATGGGGAGCAGAATAGAACTGTCAAAAGACCACGGTAATGGAACTATATAAAGATGGACTAGAATATAAAAAGATATCCAAAGACATGCAAATGCCAGCCAGTACTGTTCAATCACTTATTAAGAAGTGGACATTTTGGGGAGCCAAGGACAGTTAGACCAAAAAGGATTTCAGCCAAAACTGCCAGAAGAATTGTTTGGGATACAAAGAAAAACCCACAGGTAAACTCAGGAGAAATACAGGCTGCTCTGGAAAAGATGGTGTGGTTGTTTCAAGATGCACAATACGATGATACTTGAACAAAAATGAGCTGCATGGTTGAGTTGCTAGATAGAAGCCTTTACTGCGCCAATGCCTCCTAAAATCCCAGTTCCAATATGCCCGACAAGCCTCACAGCTTCTGTCACACTAATTTGGAGTGACGAGACCAAAATGTAGCTTTATGGTCACAACCACAAGGGCTATGTTTGGAGAGGGATCAACAAGGCCTATAGTGAACTGAATACCATCCCCACTGTGAAGCATAGTGGTGGTTAACTGATGTTTTGGGTGTGTCTAAGCTCTAAAGGCACGGAGAATCTTGTGAAGATGTATGGAAAGATGAATGCAGCATGTTCTCAGAAAATACTGGCACAGAATTTGCATTCTTCTGCATGAAAGCAGCGCATGGGACGCTCTTGGACTTTCCTGCACAATAATGACCCTAAGCAAAAGGCCAAGTTGATCCTTTTGCCAAGACAAATGGGCAGCTGTACCACCTTCAAGAATTCGGGGCCTCATAGGCAAATGTTTCAAAAGACTGCACGCTGTCATTGACGATAAAGGGGGCAATGCACAATATTGAACTCAGACCTCTGAACATGGGCCAGTTCATTTTTTGTTTCATGATTGTGCCATTCTGTTATAACCAACAGTTGAATATGAATCCCATAAGAAATGAAAGACGTTTTTTTTCCTGCTCACTCGTGTTTTCTTTACAAATGGTACATATATTACCAATTCTCCAATGGTATGCAACCTTTTGAGCACAACTGTATATAGCCTGCGTCACCTCAAGGTTTTCATTTTATCCACTACAATGAAACTTAAGCTCACTGGCTTGCAAGACACTAACAAAACAAGGTTTTCCTCCACCATTGCGATACTGGTTCTGAAGATGCAGAAGATTGATTGTTTTTGTAGATCGATTTCATAGATTGACTGCAATGTTTTTGTAGATTGATTGCCATGTTTGCGTCAAGGTACCATGCAGTAATTTAATGCCGTGCCTGGTGTGAACAAGTCTTTATACGCTCCCTTGCTTGGGCAAGTGCATTCAGATGACATTGTAATTCATTCAAGGGCTTAGGGCAAGGAAAAATTGAGACTTTTCTTTTGTCAGAAAAAAATTGTAAAATTGGTCTGTCAATTTTACCAGCCGCTTGGTTGGTAGCCAAAGAGCATTCAGAAAGAAAAGAAAAGATTGTGTTAAATCGGTTTTGATACACCAGCAACACAACATCAATGAACGACTCGTATTTTGACCTTCATCATCTCACCTCATCCCCACATGTTCTATTTGCACGCACAATGCCTGAGCTATTTTAATTCACCTCATAGAACAATGATCTCAGGCCAGCATCGTAGGCTTCGCTTTTTTGCGCATCTTCTGGTTGCCAGAGGAATAATAGCAGTTTCACTCATCCACGTGCCTGTGTTGAAGTCAAGCCCCTAATGCCATGGATTCCCGCGCATTTTATGTAATTCGATAAAGTAGGAGTTGATCGCGCTCACGTATTAACTCAACAGTGTGCCTAAAAGACAAATAACTTGGCAGAAAACGACCGCCTGCACATTATCTCTGCACACTGTCTAAGTAGTTCGATAAACATTTCCCAGGTCGTTTTAAATGAACAAGATTCATTGACAAGACTAATCATTAAAAGTCAGGGGTGTGTGTGTGTGTGTGTGTGTGTGTGTGTGTGTGTGTGTGTGTGTGTGTGCGTGCGTGTGCGTGCCTGTGTGTGCGTGCGTGTGCGTGCGTGCGTGCGTGTGCGCGTGCGTGTGCGCGTGCGTTTATGTGAGAGAAAGTGTGGGAGGGTTCTGTATGAGGGATTTTTGTAACTTATTTTTTGGGTGAATTGTGGGATACAAATGGCACTGCTGATATGAGCACATGGCCGTGGGTTTTGATAAGGAGATACTGACAGTGGTTGAAGGTGGGATATCTGGAATGGACGGACGGATGATGCCCATTGTAGGCAGTAACAAGTCACGCCTGCAGTCCTTGTTTTCCAATGAGTACCTGAGGGTGTGGCTCCTGCGTTTGAACTGCAGCTCTTAGCTCTGAAGATGGCAGCACTGAAGGTGCTGGTGTACACGGTTGTGTGGGCCTCAGCGCACTCTTTGTATCGTTACCTTTTTTGGGGGATTCCTGAAACTCGGGCAGAGCAGTAACACAGGAGGTCATGCTCCCCTTCTACTGGTGAATGGTAAAACTTCCAATTCCCACAAACCTACATTCCCCTGTAATAGCCTTTAATGTCCCCTTAGCCATCCTAATGCCTGCACTGTCCCCTCAGTGATCCCTTTACTCCTTGCTCTGGGATCTTATATCCCAAATCTAAAAATAGATTTCCTGCATTATTTTTGGAGGTCACAAGAGACGACTAATATCATAAAGAGGCTTCCAATCACAGTGTGCTCTAGCGTCATCACATAACTGTTGCCATATTGCTTGTTCCTGTTTTTAAATGAAACTGGTGAAGTGCCATGTAGGTTGGGTGGGTTGTCTATTTAGGAGGCAGTAGTAGGCTTTTACGTAATGACCCAGACTGAGGCTTTCTGAAAACCTGCTTGGACAAATAGAGGAGATACACTCGCAGAAATAGGCCTCGCAGTAATGATCATGTTTTTGGTGGAGTTAAAGGATTACCTAATGGTATTACTGAAAACATCTGTCTAAGCTCCAGCCTCCCACCTGACACACGACTTGCCCACGTTACCGTCACTCGCAATAACCACAGTGATCGTTTTCATGTCATGTTCATTTCTCTGTGTTATGGTGTTGGTGGGACAATGCTGAATGGAAGAAAGCTCTATGGGACGTAAGGTTCAAAGATAAATGTGTTTTTGGAAGGGGAGCATTTTTTATTCAGGGTATTTGCTGTGTTCTGTGTACAAAGCAGATTACAGATATCAGATTTGTTAATATTGCAAAACCCAGAGCAAACAGCTCATCTGCCTTAACATAGCCATGTCACTTTCCCTGTCGCTCTCTGTCTCTCTCCTTACTTTCCTCTTTTCCTCTTTTTTTCCTCATACCTCAAACAACGCAACTCAACTTAATTCTCCCATCGCTTTTCTGATGTTCTTCTCACTCATGTCGCTTTCTTACACAATCTCTTCTGTCATACAGTACTTTAATCCCATTTTTTCATCTCCTTCTACTACTCCTTGTCCTCGTTCTCCTGCAAATTTTTCTCCAAGTTACTTGTGAAACAGGAAACAGCTGGGGTTTCTCTGCTGAGTTGCTGTGCTACTATGGCTTCTTCCTCTCCCCCAGACCACTCCCCTGTCTCCGGTGTTGTTTAACCTGTCTGTCCACTCCCCTATCTCCGGTGTTGTTTAACCTGCCTGTCTGCCTCTCTCCCCCAGACCACTCCCCTGTCTCCGGTGTTGTTTAGCCTGTCTGTCCACTCCCCTATCTCCGGTGTTGTTTAACCTGCCTGTCTGCCTCTCTCCCCCAGACCACTCCCCTGTCTCTGGTGTTGTTTAACGTGCCTGTGTTAGACACCATGGCCACAAGACTGTCACATATGGCTCATCAATGGACTGGTAGGCCTACTGAGTGACAGGCTTAACTTGTATATTCACCAACATTACCTCTGAACAGTCAGTTGAACTCGGTCTATTTCAAATAGCCCCCCCCCGTCTGACTAAACATAATATAACATATAGGCTGTTGGACTTTTCAGACATTTACCAATGGAATTGCCCTGTTAACGCAGCAACCCAAGTCACTCCTTATCATTCTCCCCCTCCGTTTTTCCTCTCTTTCTGGTAACACACACACACACACACACACACACACACACACGTGCATCCAATCCCAATCCCAGAGCAGGCTTATCTGAAGGGTGTCTTGGTGCACTGTGGCACAGCTGGAAGATTAGAATATTTTTTTTCTTTCTGTTCATAAATCACTGTGACAGCAATGGGCCTATATTAAAGGCAAGCAGAGAGATCTCATAGCGTCTGCTGCTGTGTTTGCTGTCTTAATGGCCCCTTTAAGGGCTAATTTGTTGTGAAATGTTTTGTTTCGGTGTCTGGACCCCCTTTTTGATGTCCACTTTGTGGTTAAGTGAGGTGAACTTTATTGGTGCATTTTCAATGCAAAAAAACCAACAGTTGTTGACAGACTTTGTGCGGCGCTTTAGAAACAACGTCAACACAACATGCACACACACACAACATGCACACGCACACAACATGCACACACCACACAACATGCACACACCACACAACATGCACACAACATGCACACACCACACAACATGCACACACCACACAACATGCACACAACATGCACACACCACACGACATGCACACACACACGACATGCACACGCACACGACATGCACACACCACACAACATGCACACGCACACGACATGCACACACCACACAACATGCACACGCACACGACATGCACACACCACACAACATGCACACACCACACAACATGCACACACCACACAACATGCACACACCACACAACATGCACACACCACACAACATGCACACACCACACAACATGCACACGTACACAACATGCACACACCACACAACATGCAAACGCCACACAGACACTTATGTGTCTTTCCTGTTGTTTGGAAGTCAACACACACAGACACAATTTTGGTTGGAGTCATATTCTGAGGATTTAGAAAATGATTCCCATTTGAAATGTTTTTTTCCTAACCCAGGCGTTTGAATTCTGGTCCCGGAGTGCCAAAACAATTCTGGTCTTCATCCTCTGTCTGTTTAGGGACTAACTCATACTGTAGAGCCAGATGTAACCAGCAGGTAGGAAAAGAAGAGGTTTCCAGCCCTGCTGTACCCATTTCTTATCCTAAAACGTAACCTAAC
This sequence comes from Esox niger, assembly GCA_016801105.1. Lineage (NCBI taxonomy): Eukaryota > Metazoa > Chordata > Actinopteri > Esociformes > Esocidae > Esox > Esox niger. Next base: position 17,212 of record JACXGJ010009269.1, read on the forward strand.
TTTAACTTTAGTCATGCCTTGATATGTTTCACCTGTTGTCTTGTCCCCACCCCCCTCACCAGGTGTTCCCAGATCCCCATTAGCCCTCTGTGTATTTAACCCCTGTTCTCTGTTCTGCCAGTTGTCAGATCGTCTTGTCTTGTACAGCCGTTCCAGCGTTCCATGTTTTGTGTTACCTACTCTGCCTGTTGTTCTTTTCCCCTGGTTTCGACCCCTGCCTGTTTTTCGGATTGCAAGGCTGCCTGCCCCCCCCCACCCCCCCCCGTACCATCCACCTACTGACCACCCAATAACGAACCCTACCTGTCTTCCACTGCGAGCCTGTCTGCCACACCTATCTGACCATCGGTAACCGACCCCTGCCTGGACTATCACTACAAGGCCCCCTTGTACCTTGTTGCTTAATAAATATTTTCGATCGTTCTTCTCAGCCTCTGTGTCCACATTTGGGTTCCCACGTACCTGCGGCTGTGTCAGCTTTAGCGATTACCGTGTGCAGTTCCTTCTGACTATGCACCTAACTCTAATCTAACACTAACATTTACCTATCACCCCATGTGGGGGTTTCGGTCCTCCTAAATATAGTAAAACAATGACACAACAAACACACATTCACATACAAACACAGTATGGGTTTTGTCCAGGTGTTTTGACAAATGTCTGTTGGCTCTTTCCGAGATTTCAGTTTTAAAGGCCCCAAAATGTCTTCTGTTGGAAGTTCTTAACATAATATATTTCAATACACATCTGCATTGAAACACCTCCCGTGTCAGGTGAAATATGACAGGAGTCAATGTACCAGAGCCTAAGTGACAAAACAAACGCCTGTTGTGCCAAATCAAACAAATTAAAGCAGCATGTTATCTAAAGCGCAGACATGAGTCCTTATCAAGGAGGCGGTGTTGATTGGCAGGTTGGGAGGGATCGGGGTGTTGGTGCACTGATTCAGGACGGAAGGGAAGTCCGTCAGTCCCGTTATCTGTCTGTTTTTCACACTGGTGTTTCCAAAGCAGAGAGAAAGAGCCCTAGTCAGAAGGCCCCTCGTCCTCCTACCATGCTGGGCTCTGATATAATTCCTGTCAGTCAGGCAAGGATTTCAGCTCTGAAGGAATTGGGTGGGACTACATTCCTGACAACAGTTTGCCTTCCCTAGACAATGGAAATGCATTGATCCGCCATATATACTTTTTGGGGAGGGCAAAATCCTCCATATGTTCATTTCTTTTTTAAATAACGACAATGTTTAGTTTGGCAAAAAAAATGTTTGCACGGATTTTGATTAGAATTTAAGTCTGAGGAAGTGTGGTTTGAAATTCTCCATCGAACAGATGGGATCTGAATTGGATCATGAAAACTCATCCTATCAGAAATATGTTGTTTAGTAATGTATTATATTCAGCTTGTGTACATAAACCACTTGGACAGCTAATGGTCAATAAGAAAGATGAGACAGGCTGCTATGACCGACACAAGTTGAAATGGGCCAGGGTGAAATTGTGCAGCACTGCCACGATATGCAAACGTTTTTTTCTGGTTCTTTTAGCTTTAAAGAAGATATTTTTGTTTCACCAATCATGTTAAGAAAAGTTGATGGGCATAGTTAAATAAAAGTTATATTTAAAATGTTCTGTTCTAAATAAAGCCCTTCTCTCAATCACCCCCTTGTGGACAATAGAGCCCTCCAATTAGAGACTTTCAAATAATCGGTTATGTTAAACTTTCTATTCAAATGGGCCGTATGTAAGACTTTAACTTACTACTGGTGTAAATACAAGCAGAAATGACCAATAGACATCTGCAATTAATGTTCTAAGATACTATTTTAAAAAAAAAAAGCAAAATGGTTCCTAGTGCTTGATGCTTTTCAACCTTCTCACCGGACCATGTGTACCATGTGTCGTACTACCTACCTGCCTTAAACCATCCATAAACCGTCCTGGACCCTACATGTCATGTCATTGTTTAATTTCAGTCTTGTAAACGTTTGAGGCAAGATTCTACACATTGTCCCTGTAAGGTGAACATGTCATTTCAGCACATGGGTTATTTCCATTCTATTAAACATTTTTAATTAGTTCTGATGTTCAGTCATTCGATTAACACATATTTATTGATTCTTTTTTTTTAAATCTTGCTTTTTAGAATAACCTCCAATTACAAAGCAGAACCCCACCATATATTTCAAGAATCAATGACAAATGGAAAAAGACAATTTATTGGATGGACATATAGTTAGCTATCCATTTGATAAACAGTACCTTTGACTTGGTCGGGGCAGGAAAACAAAAACAAAACTTTTTTTTAGTTGCAAGCATGGCTAAACTAATCATACATTAATTAAGCCTGGAATTGAAATGCAAATCACATGTTTAGCTAATTCAACGCTATTTGTCCCATAGCACATGATGCTTGAAATGAGAAGTTGTATAAATTAGGGGAGGCCCCATGTGCCTGGCCTAAGTTCTTGGTGTCAAACTTCTAATCCATACAGAAATCCCTGAAGCTGAAATTAGCATAAAACACTGTCGAAGAACCAGTGGAAATGTGGCATGTATTAGGCACCCTATGAGAGGTCACGTTATGACACTTATTTAGTGGTTAAAATGGCTGTTTCAGGAGTTTAAAGTTCTTTAGCTTCCAGGGTCCCTATAGCTCATTTACTAGAAACATCACACTTATGTCAGGTTATGTGTTTGGTTCCCACATGGGGACAGTATGACATTAGGAAAATGGCTGCATTCACTACTTTGTGTCGTTCTGGATAAGCGTGTCTGCTAAAAGACAAATGTCGCCTTCCTGATTCCTTCCTCGCTGTGCCTTTTGTTTTCCTGACCCAAAACAACCCTGATTCATACTTATAGTTTCGTATCTGATTGAGGTTATGCACCTTTTTCTGCTATACAAACTCGCAGTTATTAATCTAACAATCACACCAGCCCAATCAGCAGGCTATGAGCTGTGTTCTAATTGTCTGCTGAAGAGGGACCCTAATTAATAAGGTCTTTTATGGAATTCACAGGGTCCTTGTCATCTTAATTACATCTTAATGGCATTTAACTTTTGATGTTTCAGCATAAGAGCCAGCTATGAGGGCCACACCAGAGAGGAACTGCCTAGGAATTAGAGAGAAGAACAGAGTGAGGCGGAAGAGAGATACATTATCTGTGCCAACCATTCAGAAGTCCTGTGTGTGATACGGCCTGAGGTTTAGCTTGTAAACACTGATACCAGCCCTTCATTTTCTTTCTCTCTCTCACTCTCCCATCCCATCATTCTGTCTTACTTCTCTTTTCCTCTCGCCTTCTCTCTCCCCCCCCACTTGTTCAGGCCTCCTCCGGGGGGACGAAGGATTGCGCTCCTCTTTGCTGTGTAATTACTCTCTCAGCCTTTCCCAGTGTCAGGTACAGTCCCATTTCTCAGTGGAGCCTTAACTCTGTAATGGGATTCATTGCAGATATTCCCTGGGTATTTCAGCAAACTCACGCCGTGGAATTAATGACACGTGTCACACCAACAAGACAGCATAATAATGTTTTTCTAACAGATAGATGCTTGATTAGAATCAGTAATCAGCAATGCAGTCACTCGCATGAGAGAAATTGCAGTGTGCCGCTGTGGTCAGTTGGCTGCAGGCAGTGGAGTGCGGTCCAGAAGTACTTTTTGGACAGTGGCACAAGTTCTGTTGTTTTGGCTCCATACAGCAGCACTTTGGACTGGAAATGATGAAATGATGATGGGATTCAAGTGCTGACTATCAGCTGTAATTGGGGGCTATGCCTTTAACAGCTGCACAGATTTTTAAGGAAGCCTTATGTTTACACGGAGAGGGCACACACAAAACTAACCGAAGGATTAGGTCATCAGTATCATGATCAACCTCTCTCACAGCTCTATCTTTGTCTCTCTCACATACACACAAATGCAGGAATCCAGACCTTGACTAGAGAAAGGATAATCAAATCTTGGAAGGCAAATATTTATCTACCAGATGAGTTCCCTTCATCCGGGTGCCTGTGTTTTACTATGCTCAGGTGGCTTGTGATGTGACAGTGTCCTTCACATGACAGAGAAAATAGAGAAGAGCCCTTTTTAGAAATCTGGAGTATGAATGTATTTGAGAAGAGCCCTTTTTAGAAATCTGGAGAGTGAATGTATTTGAGCATTAAGAAGGTAAAAAACAGTAGAGGGAGGGGACTCTGGAAATGATTGTATCGTTCTGATTGTGTATAATTAAATCGGTTTTAATATACAATGTTTAATTGTAATTCCAATAATAAGTGGGGCACCATATGCAGGTTGCCTGGAGACTACATCCCTGTACTCAAAAAGGAGAATGTCCCTGTTCAACATGTATTTCTGGCCCATCTGAGATAAAAATATCATTAGAAAAACATTTTTAAAATGTCCAAATGTCTCCGGGTTCCTCCTCCTTGTGAACTGGGAAAGATCACTGTCTAGTTACCTTTTATGGTTTGCCAACGACGTTGGCACATTCAGTTTTTGTGCTATTTTTTATACTCATTTAAAATGAAAAGAGGCAAATCTGTGTTTCCTTTCTGAAACAACCTATGGCCGTGCCTTGGCAGGAGCTTTCCCAATCCCCAGTGAAACGTCCCTTTTCTTAAGGAATTTAATATTGTTTCAATATTGATGGATCGATTCTTTGTACAACCAGGAAAGTTAGGTCATTGTACTGGTTATAATATCCCTAACATAATGACAGAAAAGTTGACATTTTATCATTGAAGGAGAGACATTCTTCACAGAAGGGGAACTCCCTATTTAATTTAACATTTCTACAGCACACAATGATCATAGCATGCATCAATCCACTTCTTTCGATGCAGCCCAGATCCTTATTTAATGAGTCCTCCAGTTATGCTTTAAAAGGGTTATTCTCCTAGCTCCTACTGTTGTCTGGATTTGGACCTTTATGAAAGCAGTGGAAGCCAGTTGCCAGACTGTCCTTGGTCGAAGGTTTTAAGTGGATGTTCTGGATGTTTAATAGCCTTCTGGAGTGGTATCTAGTGATCCAGGATGAGTTGAGGAAAGAATGACTAGTTTGTGTCACATCTTTTCCCCTCTAACGTTGTCATTCCAATAGGCCAGATAGATGACTATAACATATGGTCAGCCAACTGCCAGACAACTGGAATTGGTCTTGGTTATTAGACGACACAGTCCCTACACGGGTGAGAGGAATGAGGGAAAGAGATTCGGAGGAAGAGATGAAAAGAGAGAGAGGAGAAAGCAATACTGGGTGACAGATACAGTCTCAAGTACTTCTTATTAAACCGAAGGCATGAAGGACCATCGGACATCCAGTGGAAGAGAGATTGAAAAGAGGGAGAGTGGGAGAGTGGCCTTGAATGCCAGTGGGTACAGAGACTGGGGAGCAGGACACAGCCAGCTGCTGTTAGTCATACTGGGTTGGTAGACAGGCAGGCTATAGTCTGTGGAATCTTCTGTTTTCTCCTTCTCCCCCAATTTATAACAGAGGTTCCAGCCTAAATATGTCAGTAACACACCAGGACAGTAGCCACATCCCACTCTCCCTCCTCCTCAGCCAAATGTCTTCACAGTCTGTCCTCTGTCCATTCACACTTTCCCAGCATTCTGCATTCATACCTTTTACTTTCCATGTGAATCCCTCGGAAGGGATGAGATGCAGAGTGAATTCATTAGCATGTTGTTAATTTATTCAAGTCAAACAAACCAAAAAAAGCCTTCTGGATTTGTGGCTTTCCTTTGAGAACCTTTCTTCAGGGTCCAGGCCAGCTGATGGCATGTCAGTGCAATGATCCCAGATAACAGAGGCGGGGATAATTACAGATTATTAGTCTGTTTCCATCCAGGGCTATAAAAATAAACCAGGGTCTGTACCTTTTATCCTCTTCCCTAGCCGTTCTAACTCCCATCCCTCACTCCTCATCTGGTCTACTGGTGTCCATTTATCCTAATCCTCAAATAAACATCATTGGTGATCTGTTGAATGCAGGCCCACTGTGACTTGACTGCTACTCTCTTGTTCTATGATGATGATTGACTCCTGTTCAGGGGCCACCAACCCTGTTGATGTTTGACCAGTCAATCAGAAAGGGATGGAAAAGCAATATCTGGGTGACACTGTTTGCTCCCTGGCCCCTCTACTTAATCACTTGTCCTGGCCGCAGGCCTCCGTTACGCAGTTCACTGTGAGACCGGGGATTGATCCCAGGATGCCACTGTGCCGCGAACCGGGCGGTGTTATCGATCACCATGGTAACGATCGGGAGCAAGTGCGGGAGGTCAGTGGGATTGACGTTCTGAGCTGTGTGTGTGTGTGTCTCCCGGTCCCAGGTTCACAGAAGCTGACACTATCGTGATGGGGGATGTGACGTATGGGGCCTGCTGTGTGGACGACTTCACGGCCCGCGCCCTGGGGGCTGACTTCATGGTGCACTACGGCCACAGCTGCCTCAGTGAGTGGCTAGCGCAAATACACACACTGCACAAGGCCTCATTCACTATAACACACAGACCTTGAATCATGTGCCTGTGTAACTGAGCCCAAACACAGACAGACAGACAGACAGACAGACAGACAGACAGACAGACAGACAGACAGACAGACAGACAGACAGACAGACAGACAGACAGACAGACAGACAGACAGACTCACACAGTGGCCTCCAGACTGGGTATATAACAGTCATTAGTAGCAGGGCAGACCTACAAATTGTTTTAGTTGATTCTTGTTGTAGATTATTTCAGTAGCCTAAATTACAGCAAACTGTAGTTCGTCTGCTATTTGTTCTTGTCTAGGTAGTGCAATAGCTCAGGGTCTGTGCTCAATAGTTCAGTGGAGGGCTTATCAGACCTTTAGAAGCTGGACAGCAGCACATTTGCTGAGCCAATCAATAGAGGACATGCATTACGGCTGTCCTTTGAAAAAGCCTTTGCAGAATGAAGGACCCTTCACTCTCTACGCTGCCTTCGGTCTGTCTGCCGCACAACATAGCAGGAAATGCTAAATCAATAGTTGTGATATCTCCCTGGCACAACAAGCTCTGCTCAGCTCACATTCTAAATACCACACCTGACTATGAGAATGATAAAGGCACCACGCAATCAAACTGGGATTTTGTTTATGATATTTACATTCTTCCACAGAAAAATGTTAAATTAGCATAGTTTATTTTTTCTGTGGAAGAGCTTTGTGAGAAACATGCATGGACATTTAGACTGGGATGCATGAGGTTAGTTCAATATACACCCTTTCCAACTGACTGACCAACAGGAGAATACACCTCCAACTTACTGACCAACAGGAGAATACACCTCCAACTGACTGACCAACAGGAGAGAATACACCTCCAACTGACTGACCAACAGGAGAGAATACACTTCCAACTGACTGACCAACAGGAGAGAATATACCTCCAACTGACTGACCAACAGGAGAGAATATACCTCCAACTGACTGACCAACAGGAGAGAATA
>JACXGJ010009270.1:0-11652 GCA_016801105.1 Esox niger
TGTAGACTCTGCCTGTGTTGTAGACTCTGCCAGTGTTGTAGACTCGGTCTGTGTTGTAAACGCTTCCTGTGTTGTAGAATCAGTCTGTGTTGTAGATGCTGCCAGTGTTGTAGACTCTGCCCGTTTTGTAGACTCAATCTGTGTTGTAGCCTCAGCCTGTGTTGTAGCCTCTGTCAATGGTGTAGACCCTGCCAGTGTTGTAGATGCTGCCTTTGTTGTAGACTCAGTCTGTGTTGTAGACTCTGTCTGTGCTGTAGATGCTGCCAGTGTTGTAGACTCTGTCTGTGTTGTAGACGCTGCCTGTGTTGTTGTCTCTGCCTGTGTTGTAGACACAGTCTGTGTTGTAGACCCTGCCAGTGTTGTAGACCCTGCCAGTGTTGTAGACCCTGCCAGTGTTGTAGACTCTGTCTGTGTTGTAGACTCTGTCTGTGTTGTAGACTCAGTCTGTGTTGTAGACTCTGCCAGTGTTGTAGAACCTGCCTGTGTTGTAGACACAGTCTGTGTTCTAGACTCTGCAGTTATGGTCGGACTGGGTGCTTCAGTTGTTATAATTGTTGTAGGGGAATTAGTAGATGTTCCTGTCGATTCTGTGAACATGATATATTATTTTATAAAATAACATTGTTCAATGTCAGTTTAAGTACATATTTATGAATATATGGTCAAAGCTTTGGTGGGTGGTCAGCAAAAACAATAAGTAAATTGTACTTACCCATAATAGTGATGGAGTTCTTGTCCAAATTAACATTGAAAATTGTCTTCAGGATATCAACTATGTCACTTCTATTAGTATTAGATGTGGTGAAGTTCTCAGTGAACACCAGTTTAACCTTAGCCATTGTCACATTCACTAAACTGGAACAGAGTCCAGTGTTGACAGCAGGTCTGAAAAGGGCAGTGGTCAAAACAATGGATGAGTGAACACCTGCAAGTCATCATCCAATAAGCAATTTTAAGTTTCACTTTTGCACAGTATTTTTTACATGTAGATCAATATTTTTATATTTAATATTTATTATTCATTTTAAACCACTATAAACCACTACAAGTGATGACAGGAATGTAATTGACTGCATTAAAGAAAAAAAACAAGAAATCCAAACATCATTGAGTAAATAAAATATATAGATTTTCATAGTCTTGGGTATTACGTGAATGCAATGACAATTGTCCGGTTGAAAAGAGTCTGATATCTGGCACCAAAGATCAAGTCACACTGTGAGAAACAAAAACATTTGAAATTGAGGGTTATAAGAAACAAATTCACACTTTAAATTCTAAGGGATCAGCTAGCCGACTATATGACATCTAGCTGATTTCCAATCACTGAGGTACCACTAATCACTCCAGAAACTACGTTTCAAATTCATTAAAACTGCAGAAGGAGACTATAAGACATATATAATGCCTTAACAATTCTAAATGATGTTAATTACAATGTGTTTTCTGGTTGATTTGGACACAGTTTTTCTAATGGCCTAGTGGATAGCATTTGTCATTTTGGAATTTGTCATTACGCTAGGACGTTTAAATAGTCAAGTGAATCAACTATAAAAACGTCATCATACAATATCAGTGTTCACACACATACCATGGCGACTGAAGGCTGTATCGTAACCTACCATTTGGACAACGCTGGTTGCAAGTACTTGATATTCCGTGCTCTGAGGATCACGCAAGGCTTCTACAAACTCTTGCTGTATGCTGAACAAAGTGACCACTGAAGGTGTAGATGTGTTTGCAGTAGCGGCAGCAATTGAAAAAGAAGAAGACATTTACAGACTGCACGTCATTTCACCCATGTACTGTGTTTGATGATGCAGTGGACATTCGTCCTTGAGTCGAACCTTATTGGATTAATGGTTGTATCCTATTAAGTGAACCGGACTCACCAGACGGCGTCAGACTGTCAGTTGTTTCTGGGATTTGTGTTGTAGTATTTTGGCCGGTAACCATGTTCGTAGTGACTATTTTAGAGCAAAAACAAAGGCAAGTAAGTTTGATTAAAACCAGACCTGTACAATCACAATAACACAATCAAATGCTTTGTAATTATTAGACGCATTATTGAAATATGGTCCTATTTACGCATTTTCGGTTCTAGCATGAAGCAAACATTTATCATTTCGTAGACACAGGTCTTGACTAATATCTAACATTGTATTCCCATTTTAACAGGCAATGAGGAATATCAGAAAACCCGCTGGTTCCGGATTCGTAGGGTATGAGTTTAATGCTCTACTTTTAGTGTGTCATTTACTTGTTAACCGACCAGCCCCCACGAAAAAAGGGGGTAAATGCAATTAACACTCTGACACTGACTATGCCAACTTACGGCTTAAATAAAAAAAGTGTACTTAGGCTATCATGATTGTCAGATGTCGGTTTTCCAAGACGCCTTAAGAGGAATACAGTTTTGTAAGTCGCTCTGGATAAGAGCGTCTACTAAATGACTATTACACTGTAAATGTAAAAATGTATATTCAACCCTGGCGTGATAGTGCAACAATTTATATTTGACAAATCAGAATAGACTGTGTGGACTGGAAACACAAGTGGTCATTGGTCAGCGATGTATTAGCTGACGCCTAGCTGACGCCAGTGACCGCTCCAATAACAATATTGGATTTCACATACTGACTATTTAATCGTCCGATTGATGTGATGGCGGTAAGTTAACCCAGGGAAGCAAAACCTAACGTCAGTACCAGGAAAGTGATGGTTGGGTATGTTTCTAATGAATGGTTAAACTGGCGGGACCACTGATATTAACTAATTAACTATATCATATTTATTACAACCATCCAGTTTATGTTACATTAGATCAGCTGATTTGAAATATCTCCACAAATTACAAAAACGTCAGTAGCAGAAAACATAACAATTGTCCAAATGATGCACAGTAGGATGTTATGCAATATATATATAAGTAGTCTGCACATAAACAAATATATTTGTTGTCCCTGGAAACAACTTACTCATTAGAAGGAGCACTGTTCCTGTAATTTGCAGAATACTCATCTCCAGATTTCTCAGAAAACCTAAGCAAACAAACATTTATTGTGTTTACAATGATGACTTGGCATACAAATACCTGTTGGACCAGTTTACCAGTGGTACTGTATCACAGCACTCAAATGAACACATTCAACAATCTCTGTTGTAGAAAATACAGCCATTCACTCAGAAAGTTATTTGGGTATGTCCAAAACCCATGTCATTAAAATACAGTCATTCACTCAGAAGGCATTTGGGTATGTCCAAAACCCATGTCATTAAAGGTATGACGATATATTTCATTGTTCTTGACATCTTTATTTAGGGTAAAATGCATTAACATGAAACCTACTGTATTGTTGACCAGCCACATCAGGCCTGCAAGTAGGTTTGCTGAATTCCAGTAACATTGAATTTTAAGTAACTTGATTTTTCTGCCTCATCAACCCTTTCAGCAGAATTATGCAACTCCAGCCTCCAGGTCACTTTATGCTAGCTGAGTTTTCTGTATTATGTGCCACTAGCTGTTCACATGAATGTTAACTGGCCATTGGTGGACATCTTTTAGATACTTATCGGGTAAATATGAACTGGAGAGGCCTATGTTCATAGATAGTAGCGTTTCAAATGGGGGCAAATCAATCATGGCTGAATGTATCTGTCCTTGGGGCAAGGTCAATAGAATTCAGAAGAACAATACAATCATGTTATTACATTTTGTAAAGATGTGAAAGGCCAGTTGTTTTTTAGGTGGAAAACGTGTATTTGCTGCTCTAACCTTAACATTTGCTGAATATAGTTTTTTTTACAAAACAACTTTGCCCTGGGTGTTTAGATACACTTGAAATAACATTTCATGCTGGTGAGAGAAATAGTGATTTGCCCCTAATTTGGGATCCACAACATTTCTGGGATCGCCTCTGAGATAATCCAAACCATCTGGGCTGAGAACGAGAGACATAACGTGAGCGAGCAAAACTTCCTGCGATTATGTGTCTTGCGTGCTACTGATTCGTATCTTAGGTCTAGTTGCTCTCATTTGCTAGACATCTATTCTAGTATCATACTTTGAATGGGGGTGACTTACAACTTGCAGAACTTCTCCGGCTACAGCCACATTGATGGAGACAATAAGTACAATATAGGGAGTGGTTCGGGCAAGTTGCTCTGGTAGCAGACTTATGCTACGTTAGCACACCTGTAGCAGCCTTCAAACGCTTAGTTCCAGCATTTGCGGACACATCCAGAAATGTGAGTTGCCCAATGATATAATGGTTTTTACATCATAAAGCTTTACATTAAGCTTCGTCTAAGATGCGTCCCAGAAAGCTGGGCTGGTAGCCTAGTGAACGCCGCGGAACCTGATCCAGAATGAGAGCATGTTTATAGTCTGATTGGAAACCATAGCAACAGATGCTCTCAACCAAATCTGCTATCTCCTAGGTTAAGTAGATCTTATCCTGTTCAAGTGTATAAAATGCGTAGCTCATCCACCAATCAGATAATATTGTGTCACTATGGGCTGTCACTACAAAAAAAAATTCCAAATAAAAGCCTGCATTTAATGCTGTGATTTACAAACAATTTTTATCAAGATTGCTTTACCTGGCCAACTTGCTCAACTGCCCCAGCTGCCACACAAAACTGATTGGAAGTCTAACAGAAACTAACTGAAATAGTTTTTTACTTGTGATGTGACATGATTTAATCTTCAAATAGGCGTACACACGTATGGGTGAATATTAATAATGGTGTTTTAATTCATAGAGTAATTTTTTGCAATGCTCATTATATTGAATGTCAAGCCTATAGCCTGCACTGTAGTAGCCTACATTATGTCACAATAACAATGTAACAGTAGGCCCATTTCATAGACAATATTGGATTGTTTTCAAGTGCTTTTCATGACAACCTGTATTCTGTAGTTATAGCAAAAAGCTATAACTACATTCCTAGCAGCAGAATGTGAATATACATAACTTTGGGGAAAATATCTGCATAATCGTTGTATTCGGTTATAATAATGTATTCCATAACTACTATATCTAAACTAAATATTGTTCTCTGTCTTTGACTCAGTAATGTCTATGACTTTCTCTGTCATTGTCATGAGCACAATTATTAACTGTCACATTCCAAGTGTCAGATGAACCAGGTTGTGCCTCTCTTAACTTTAATTTAAATGAAAACCAGCCATTAAGAAACCAACAACTCAGACACCACATCATTTGGTTAAATTAAGCAGGATTAATTTAGTGAAATGTGTTGAGATTTTTTTCTGAAATGGCCCCTCAGTTTTGCCAAGAGAAAAAACAACTAAAATACAGACAGTGGCTTTCTAAATGATTGCCAGATTATTATGATCTCAAGGGGGAGCAAATCTATAAGAAGTTCAATTGAAAAGTAATTTATATTAAAATTCCATTGTTTTGTCATTTAAAGGCTTGTACATATTTGGAAATAGAATTTTAATTTACCCGAATTGAGTGTAACTGAAATGAATTTGACTCAAGCCTTTTCATAAGATTTAAAATGGCACCAAATATCAAAGTGCAAAGTACTTTTTGTATGAGTGAATAGGGAGGCAGGTGATGTTAAACAATGCAAAAGATAAACATTTAAAACATTTGCAGTTAATTTAATACTATATTGCCGCAAGGTACTAGAGAAAGCCAATAAAAAATATATTGACAACTCCCTGTATGTATTGCACACACAATCTATTATCTTAATTCTGCTTTATATTTTTTAATATTAATTTCAACACAGCTAAAGAAACACAGCTAAAGGAACTTCCATTAACATTGACTCAATTATCTAAGGACAGCTTTGCACACATTTTTCAATAATATCTATCAATATACCTTTTGGCTAAAAGCCATACGTTTTAGCAGTTCAAGCTTGATTATTTTGGTATTAAACTGGAATTTAGTCTAAGTTTAGGCTACATGTCTAAGGACCTGCCTATATTTCACAGAAGAAAAAGTAAAAAAGTATTACAATGTTATTAATTTTTAAAAGGTGTATCCTTACTTGTTGAATGAAAAGCCATGACGTTATGTCTCTGAAGATGTATAGCTGCAACTGCGTTAAATTTAATTGACTAAATCCACTATAAAACCAAGCTCCATCTCCACATTATGTGCTACATCACTCTTAAGAGCTGTAAGCTTGACTGGGAGTCCTTTTTATTGCACATAACAAAACAGTGGCAATGGGCCAAAATTAACAAGATGTCAGTCATCAGACAGCTCCATAATACAGGCATTCCTAGTAGGATAGGGGAAATTGTTTTTGAAAAACGTCCTCTTGTCAGCCAAAGTACAGATACCATATCTTAGGTTGAAACAGTTTCACACACAGCAGGTAAAAATTTAAAAAATCCTCCGACATCCGGTAATGTACATTGTTTTATGAATTCATGGAAAATTTCACTCCTAGCATCTTTGTTAAAATTATATATATACAAGGCCGAACTTTTCGCTGTGCAAAGAAACCAAAAGGGTGATCAAATTAAGAAGCATGTTCAGTAGTGATTCAGTTAAATGATCTCGGTTCGAGTTTGGCTTCAGATTCAAGTGGGACGTTTGAAATCTCCATTTGTTATACACATGCTCTTCAAAATGATCACGTTTCAAAACATATTTATTTAAGTATTTAGCCTTTATTTCACCAGGTAAGCCGATTGAGAACACATTCTAATTTGCAACAGCAACCTGGCCAAGATAAGGAACAAACTGGATAACGTGCTGGATAACATACATCTTAGATACATAAACATGTAACATTCAAATTACATTAAGAAGTCTACATATAATGCAGATCAAACAACGAGTCAATATACAGTACATTAGCTGTATCAACATGTATTACCGCATTAGTATACAGTTACAATAAGAACATTTTATTATCAGATTAGTATACAGTTACAATAAGGATATTGTATTATCGCATTAGTATACAGTTACAATAAGAATATTGTATTACCGCATTAGTATACAGTTACAATAAGAATATTGTGTCATAACTCTAGCTGTTCTGAACTCAAAGCCTGTACTTCACACCAGAAGTATGGCATGGAATAATGAACATGCAATAATAATAATATTTTTTATTTATTATCATAATAATATATTGAATTAATGATAATTTTATTATAATAACCTAATTACAAATTTTTCCCATGAACTCAAGTGTCTTAATTACTGGCAAAGCTTTATTAAACATTTTGTCAAATGTCTTGACACGCAAATCTTTTGTTGTCTTTGTTAAAATGAAAACATGTAGATACATGAAGACAGTGACAATATTATGTCAACTGTCTTATTAAAACAACAATGTAAAAACAATAACACTCGAAATACAAATATTACTTGAACATTTTAACATTATGTAAAGCTACCACTAATAAACAACTAATAGAACAAAAAATATGAAGTATCAATTATACCTACAATATACACAAACTGTATTTACAATGAATTCCCCATGGTCATTTTTCTATCAGTTAAATAATATTCAGATATTTATGCCGTGATATTTAATCCATGTGAATTTGTAATATCTTCTGTTCAGTATCTTATCTTCGTATTCTTCTACATTTCCTCAGGTGTACTGGGTTAAAACATTTCATAGCATTTTTATGAACCAGTTATGTATGTTTGAAACCTGTTTTTCTAGACTGTGTGAACTGGCTGAGTGAACACTTCATACACTTACTTATTTTCCATGAGTCCCCCAATGCATAAATGACGGGCGCTGCTAAGCTTTCTCCTCCGTGAGCATTGGTCCCAAAAATCCTACTAGTCCTACCTGATTTCACAACAAATCTAATCGGAATGTGTGTGTGTGTGTGTGTGTGTTTGGGGGGGTATAATATCAAGTGCTGAACAGTGACATTTCTGTGACATGGCACACATCTACGAAGTAAGATGAATAAATCTATAAAGCAAAAATACAGCAATAATATAAATAAATGTAAACTGATTAGTGCTTCAAGTCTCAAAGTTTCATACTAAATATACTGATACCTTCTTAGACTGATAGCTGCTATTCTGTGGAATTCATTTTTGAGGAGTCTTGTGGGTCTGAGACTTGGGAACATTACCAACTGTACAAAAACGTTTCAATGCATGAGTCACATCTCTGACAGCACAACAGAGACGGTTGCCTTGGAAATATGCTCAGCGTTATCGATGTTATACAGAAAACTGCAACACAAAGAATGTGTTCCAAACAGAGGGCACGTGCATCATGTATCATAGGAACGATATGAGGGCTGAGAATATGGTTCAGATGAAGGAATGATTGTGCAGGAAAACAGTAATGCTCAAACAAATAACCATTAGGAATGATAAAACATCCAAGCGGGTTCTGATCACTCTCTCCCAACTGAAATTCTGCAGAGTATTTGTGCTTCTAGTAGCTGTTCTAGAAAAGGGAACACCCTGTCTGACACATTCAGATAGCAGGTTTCAATTGAAGAGTAGGACAAACTCAGGGTAGTTGGATAAAACCTGCAAGCGGGCAGGTTAGCTTCACTGAGTATGTTGCTGTAGTTACTGACCCAGAGAAACGCTGAACTGGCTCTTTGAAACTCTCTATCAACTCTGAGTCAACTAACTTAGCTCTACCATGACCTTGTATGGGCCTTTTCCATTATACACATTCTCATCATTCTTTTTAAATGGCCCATCTACAGCCATGATGATAAGTATTCACATCTGTAAAAATGAAACCGAGAGACAGCTCATTTTCGTTCTCCTGCATTAAGATCGTCAGAAAGCTACTCCTTATCCACAATAATATCTGTTGTGCAGTTCCACATATCCTGTCAGGTGCCTTTTGGCTAATACATTTTTTTCAGTAGTTCAATGCTCTACACTGTTAGATACTGGATTTTTTGGCATGACAGGCAATCACTCAACACTGCTAAACTCCTTGTTCTATTTTTGAACCAATGGAAAACAGATTACCATCCAAATAGACAGTGATATATGCAGGTGCTTTGCACACGCTGTTTGTCTCTAAGATATAACTAGTTCTCTGTTCTTGCTGTATTTGATATTTGACCTTTCTGTTGATATGGTACAGTGATGGTTTTACCAAGAAACCCTAAAAATACAGGTCGTGTGACAAGAATAAACAGGAGCCATAATATCAACAAAAAGAGGTGAACGAACATAAAAGGGTAAATAAGTCAGAATGGAAAGCCAGACTTCCTTTTAGCCACATGGCAGCTAAAATGGGACACTGTCTTTCTGTCTAGAAATAGTTCACATCACTTTCAAGCCAGTTATTGATTATGGTGAGATTATTCATTTTACCTCGGTTTTAAAACACCTCAAAACAAACCATCGTCAATACAGTTCAGCATTCCGCTTTATTACAAGTGATTGTATCAGCACACATCATTGTTCTTTAGATTAGAAAGTAGGCTGTCCTGGGTTTCTACATGACAAGCTTTTTTATTTTTTCTGCACCTCACACAAGTTCATTTTAAATTGAACAAATAAGTGCCTCCAGCGCAATTCAAAAGCATAATGAAGAATCATTTCCATGACAAATGTGTTTGTTTGTTATGCATTTTGTGTATTTTTCGGGGGTGCTTCCTATACTTTCTATTGTTTAATAATTGTATTGATGCAGGGCTCTTCAGTCTCAATATTACCTCCCTAGTTAAAATAAAGGTAAAACAAAAACTGGAACAAAAAGACTGATTGTACAGTAATCTGGGAAAGTTACGTTCATAGAAGTGAACAAAACATTTTGTTAATTTATGTACATTTAGGTCCGGAAATTGGACACTGACACAAGTTTTTTTATTCAATCTGTTTAACAAAATACAGTTAAATACCAAACATGAGCATAAAAGGCACTCTCTCAGCTTTAATATGAGGCTATTCACATACAAATTGGAGGAAAGGTTCAGGAATTACAGCTCTTTAATTGGTAACCTCATCTTTTTCAAGGGACCAAAATGACATTTGACTCAAAACCTGTTTCATGGGCTATTCCTTCGTTAATTCTTCATGAATTAAACAGGTAAAATGTGTTGATTCCAGGTGTGGCATTCACATTTGGAAGCTGTGGTTGTGAACCCACTACATGCACTCAAAGGAGCCCTCAAGTCAGATGAAACGGGCAAAAAAAGAACATTCCTAAGAGACCACTGCAAATGGAACATTTTTGTTCCTCACTCAATACTTATTTTTTCAACTTTTTTGAAAAGGAATATATAAGGTGCAATGCTTTTGAAAGTTTTTCAAAGCTGTATGTATTTGGGTGTATTTATCATTTTACTGTTTTCTAAATTCATCTGAGGGCTGCATCCTTGATTATCTGAGGGTTGGGGGCATCATGCCGCCAGTTAGCAATGCCTGTTGTAGCCTGATTACCGACCTGGCATGGCTAAATACCATGTCAGACAAGTAATGCAGTTCAGGACCATGTAGGGTTTTAAAAATCAGCACGGGCAATTTTGGAATCAAATCTTAGATCGTTTTTTATCTTTAGAGTCTTTAAAATGGGCGTTGTTTTTTGGTTTTGGCGAGGACACTTTCAGCGGCATTTTAAATTAATTGCAGTTTGACCATACTTTTCTTGGGTAGAGTCTTTTGGGGATTAATGCATGCAACAGCCTGGCAGAAAAATGGGCTGTTCCTTAAATGGAGAAAATAGGATTTTCCATCACACGAAGTGCAGGTCACAGATGAAAAATCCCAGTAAGAGTTTTTGCTTGATGGGTTGAGAGTCGATCAAGAGAAATTAAATGAACTAAATTAAAATTAGATGAAGTCAGTAGTGATGAAGTCATTAGAATTAAATGAAGTCAGTAGGGTTAGTTGGCTACTTGCAACTGATTATTGTCTCATTTCAAGTATGAGGGAGCATTTAACATGTTGACACGTAATGAATGCATGACATGGTGTGCTAGGTTATTCGCAGGGGAACGTAGTTCCTGGAAACGTTGCCTAAACAACATATGAACCACTTATGCAACATAAATTAGTTTTGTTTGAATATTTCTTTTGAAGGTCATACGCCAACAAGGAGCAAGAATGCTTTGTTGGCAACCAGCACCAAGCTGAAGCGTGAAAACAACATGTGGGAAAAGCGCCACGCGGAATGGCAAAGTTTATCGGTTCTTGTCAATCTTCTTGCCACACTTGTGGAGGAATTCAAGGCAGCTGTGGCTTTTGTATTTGGTATTTCATTAATTCTGATTCAGACTTCAATGAACTGCTGGGTTATGATGGGAAGTAGTTGTCCAACTTGATGCTCGGGCTTCCACGCCACTGGGTGGAAACCAGTAATGGATATTCTATTACTGGTATTGACCAGCGAATCATGATGCTCGTTACTTATTACAATTGAATCTCTTTCAGCCCTTTATGTATTTGCTTGTGATTGAATGTGGCTTTTTGTCCCCCCCTTCATTATTGTCAGAGGGGAAACCGACAACCGTGAATGTCTTTGTCGTGCGGATGCCGGCTGACTGCTGCTGAGTGTCCTGACCGACGTGGGCCCCTGCCGCCGAAGGCCCTGACCGACGTGGGCCCCTGCCGCCGAAGGCCCTGACCGACGTGGGCCCCTGCCGCCGAAGGCCCTGACCGACGTGGGCCCCTGCCGCCGAAGGCCCTGACCGACGTGGGG
>JACXGJ010009271.1:9659-24771 GCA_016801105.1 Esox niger
ACAGGAGGGGAAAATGAGAGGAGGAGAACACCAGTATACAGGAGGGGAACATGAGAGGAGGAGAACACCAGTATACAGGAGGGGAACATGAGAGTAGGAGAACACCAGTATACAGGAGGGGAACATGAGAGGAGGAGAACACCAGTATACAGGAGGGGAACATGAGAGGAGGAGAACACCAGTAGACAGGAGGGGAACATGAGAGGAGGAGAACACCAGTATACAGGAGGGGAACATGAGAGGAGGAGAACACCAGTATACAGGAGGGGAACATGAGAGGAGGAGAACACCAGTAGACAAGAAGAGGTCAGGGGAGGAGACAGGAGGGAAGAAGAGTTCAAAAGAGGAGACAAGGAGAAGGTCAGGAGCTGACCGGCCAGGAGGTTTTTGGGGAAGTAATTCAGTAGCAGAGTGTGTTTACATCCATATTTCAGACAGAGTATGTTAAGGTTAAGCAAAAAGGTTATGACAGAGAGATTCAAAACCAAGCATTTCATTGCCAAAACTTGTAATTGTAAACAATAACAAGTATTGCAATCAATTTAACTTATTTTTGCTTTCATGTACTTTTATTATTGCCATTACTGTTATTGTTTGCAATAGCGGGAGTAGATGTTGTGGGTGGAAGTGGGTGGGGTAAGGACTGCGTATGTGTATTTCTTGTGTATGCAGGTTGTGTAGTGTTTTTGTTTATGTATTTGTTTCATTTGTGTCTGTGCTGTAGGAGCCCCTTGAAAATGCATCAAGGGACTATCCTTATTCAATGAGTAAATAAATGACTGCCAATGACAAAAAAAACTTTTGAACTTTGAACCTTTGATTAAAGTTAGCTTGTAGCGATGATAGTTAGCTTGTAGCGATGATGATTAGCTTGTAGCGATGATGGTTAGCTTGTAGCGATGAAGGTTAGCTTGTAGCGATGAAGGTTAGCTTGTAGCGATGATGGTTAGCTTGTAGCGATGATGGTTAGCTTGTAGAGATTAAGGTGGAGTAAAACAGTTGTTTTTAAAAGGTAAAAGTATAAAAAGACATGCTAACAAAGTCGAAGAAAATAGGACATCGAATTAATTACGTCTGATTAATTAGTGTAAAAACCCCTAGAGTATTGTCTCTTAATATCACACATCAATGTTCACCTCAAATCAACCTGACACTAATGGTTCCATCTTCTCATAGATATATCGCAATGACTTAGGCTGACGGGAAGTGACTGTTTCCAATCCTGTGGTTCGAACCAATAAACTACCACAACGGTTCTGGTAAAGGTTGGGTCCAGACAAAAAAAACGAGAATTAAACATCTAACCTTCACATATCAAATCCAAATGTTCCTTGACAATGAACCCATTTTGTCTTAGTATAGCTTAAAGACATTTATTGTTTTCAGTCATTAAAATGGGAAAGACAGAAGAGAGATTGTGCTGAAAGAGAATGTGTTGGATACAAACCCACAATGCATCAGTGCATCTGAAGCAGAGGATTCACCTGCCTGACCAACCTAGGACACCACTTTAGGCTTTATTTTAATTGTGACACCAAGATTTACACAAATATTTATCGTTTGACTTGAAAACCAAACTTTTGGAGTTTAAAGACAAAAGAGAATTATTCTTTCTCCCAGTACTTGTTGAGTGCACAGTATTTTACCAATTGAGAACATTCGGTAGCCCTCTGGATACAGCTGCCAGACAATGTTCCTCTACCAATGAACAGCTTCTTTTATCGCCGGTTGAGAAACGCTTCCACCCCAACACCGTCCGACACGTCCTCATCGTGATTTAAATGTCAACGCAGTTCAATTAAAGGGGGCTAGCTGACAGATGTCATTTGCAATGTTCTAATTCCAGCCGCCTTAGTGACAACAATGACCAAGCAGGAGGTAAATCCTGGAAGCCTCCAGAGTACGGCAGTTGAGGGAAGGATGGACGGAAGAGATAAAGAAATATCAGCCACCCCACATGACAGGTGAGCAGCATCAATGGAAGCAGACTGTCAAAGGCTAGTGTCTGTCAGGGAGGGTGGAAAATCAATGTCCCTCTGACAAAAAGGTATGCAGATAGAAGATGACGAATTGTGAGAAACTGCCACCCATCCTCCCACCCTCCCACCCAGATAGAATTTGGATTGGGAGGCTCGGTCCGACTGGGAGGCTCGGTCTGATTTTTTGAACCAAGGAGTTTCTTTATGTGTTTGAGGTTGTCTTCTTGTTTAACAGCTTGAAACCTCTCGAGGAGCCAGTGCTCGACTCCGGGTTGAACACTTGATTATCTGCAAATGTAATAAGGCCATGCACACATTCAAGCCCCCCATAGCGTTATTGCATTATTGATTTTAACAAGGACAAGAATCTTCATGGAGACTTTGCCGGAATGTTCTCAATCCGTGGACGGAAACTCTGAACACCAAGCAGTATACAGGCTAAAGGCGATTGGGGAAAGGGAGAGGGAAACTTGCCCGGATCGTATTTATATGTTTGAGCATCAGAGCGATGGACTGGAGAGACTCAATGCTCCCTCGTGGGTTGGTTTACCATTTGAACTACGGCTCGGCTCTGTTTCACCAGGTCCATCTGGGCTGGAAACGGTAGAATCCTATGAATGTATGTTTAATCGAATTTTAAATGTGCCTAGATAATGAGAACAACAGAAACGTCTGTGTTTAGATTCTCTCTTTCAGTAGGTCACACACCGATAACCACAGGAATGTGAAATGTTAACATTGACCATCTGACATGGGGGTTGTCGTGGAGATGTGATAGGTAGACACGCCCATCAATGTATAAAACCGCTAGCAACCATCTTAACAGTGAGATCGATTGAACACGTAACATCAGACAACTCTACTTACTTAAGTAACCACTATACATATGATAAATATATTCCAACAAAACTAATGAACAGAAAGTGGATTGGGGGTCTTTCAGGGTATTTCGGTCAGTGTTGGGTGGTAGGCAAAGGCCAGCCAATAACCAGGGTAACCAGGGGAAGAGTTTTAGTGGAGGTCCAACTTTTTAGAAAGGTTAAGCAAATTTACTGCACACTTCAAAAACGATTTATTGTGATTTGAAGAACCGCAACATCAAGCATTAACCATTATCACATAAAAATAGGAACATGTAATTCACCTTTGCTAAGCTACTGTTATACACACACTGTCTGTTCACACTGCTTCAGCCTCACTGCAACTGTCTGTGTTCTCCCTGTCTGTTCATACTGCTTCTGCCTCACTGCAACTGTCTGTGTTCTCCCTGTCTGTTCACACTGCTTCAGCCTCACTGCAACTGTCTGTGTTCTCCGTCTGTTCATACTGCTTCAGCCTCACTGCAACTGTCTGTGTTCTCCCTGTCTGTTCACACTGCTTCAGCCTCACTGCAACTGTCTGTGTTCTCACTGTCTGTTCATACTGCTTCAGCCTCACTGCAACTGTCTGTGTTCTCCCTGTCTGTTCAAACAGCTCCAGCTTGGTAAACAGTCCATGGCATGGGTGGCTTTCTGCAAGTCTGTTCTCAAATTTTGTTACTCTTGTTCAGCCTGTGACATCTGTGATCTTCCAGTCTCTCACACTGGTACTGCTAATCTCCTTACTGAATGTCTGTATTAACACACAAGTCTCAAGCTGATTGGCCTTGGTCGTTTAAACATTGGTTGATTGGTTTCCTCTCAGATATCCATAAATAACCAACATTAGTCTACTAGTCGGCGTTACGGGTCAAACAAAGTCACCTACCTACATACAACCGCATCACAGGCATACCGTGGTGACGCTGGCCAGGGTTCAAGACATCCCTGCTGAAGCGGTAAATACGCATGTGAAGCGGATTCTGATGTAGATTAACCTACCAGCTGATGTCTGAATGTGATAACAGCATAGAAACACAGGATATAAAATAAAAATACCAAACAAATTCATGACAGGCCAATCACGCCCCCCCCCAACTCCCCTGCAGGCACTTGTGCAATCACAACTTCTGCACCCCCAATTTTTACGCCACTGGATTGAATGGAAAAAGAACAGACCGGCCACAAGCGTCAAACCTGAAATGAGTCACAGTGCGTAAAATTAGAAACACTCTTTTTGCCTGCTTCTATGCGTGCAACTCAGTTTAAATGAGCTGATACATTAGCAGAAAACAGTCTGTTCTGCACTGTTACCTAGGAGTTCAAGTATCTCTGGGTCTTGTTCGCGAGTGAGGGGAAAATGGAGCGGGTGATTGGCCGGAGCATCGGAGCAGCGGGGGCGGTATTGCATTCGCTCTACTGCACCGTTGTGACGAAAAGAGAGCTGAGCCGGAAGGCAAAGCTCTTAATATACCTGTACATTTTCATTCCTAGCTTCACCTATGGTCATGAAGGCTGTCAAGACCGAAAGAACTAGATTGTGTGTACAAGCGGCTGAAATGAGTCTTCTCAGAGCGGTGGCTGCCGTCTCCCTTAGAGATAGAGTGAAAAGCTCGGTCATCCGTGAGGAACTCAGAGTAGAGCCGCTGCTCCTTTGCATTGAAAGGAGCCAGTTGAGGTGGTTTGGGCATCTGGTAAGGATGCCCCCAGGATGTCTCCCTAGGGAGGTGTTCCAGGTACGTCCAGCTGGGAGGAGACCTCGGGGTAGGCCCAGGACTAGGTGGAGAGATTATATTTCAAAACTGGCTTGGGAACGCCTCGGGATCCCCCAGTCAGAGATGGCAAATGTGGCTCGGGAAAGGGAAGTTTGGGGTCCCCTGCTGGAACTGCTGCCCCCGCGACCCGATAACGGATAAGCGGATGAAGCTGATGAGAGATAGTGAGTGCATTGGTAATCACACAGTCAAGAGATTTTAGTAAGTCTTTGTGGAATAATAATTTGAGGACTTCCCAATTCAACATGACCTTCTGTATGCCATGTGAAAGTAATTTAAAATATATGCTATTATTCTGAGTTGAATTTTGAAAAAAACTGCCTTATCTGCTTCGATTTTGCAGGATGGAAACCAGTGTTTTTCAACTGTTGCAGGATTGAAACCAGATTTCTTTTTAAACCTATGTTATACCTACATAACTCTGGTTTTATAAATTCATTCAGCTTCTTAATTTCAATCTTATAAAATGTTGGCTAAGTCTTACCTAGAAAAAAACGTGGTTCTATACAAACGTCTCAGATCAATATTAGAGATTTATATATGAAAGTACTATTGTCTCTTACACCAAGAGTAAAAGTAATTGTCAACAAACTGGGTGTATCAAGCTGACTTACTAATATTTACAGAATAAAGCCAGGCATCTAGCTAACAGTTTAAAGGATAGCAGACAAGCGAGTTATTGGTAAGTAAACAAAGACACACACTGTACCTTGCAAACCTGATCTGAAACGCTAAGATCAAAATTACGTGCGCAGTACCGCGGTTCAAGGTGCCTGCACACTGGCCGCGATTAGCGCCAACTGAACAACGAGAAAAATCCGCCTAACGTGCCTATACCGATGCAAATTATTTAATCTGTGTGCAATATTAGGCCTATTCTTGTTATAATTATTAGGCTATATTGTTATAATATGAAAACTAAATGACACATGACGATTTACATTCACTGAACATCTTCATTAGCTGTGCACGCACGAAGCTAGCCAGTCAAACTAGTATAAAGTACGGTATTATAAGCACACTCTCGTTTGCGTCCATAATATATAGGCTAACAAGCACCTGTTAAGCACAAAAAAGCACCAACGTCCCTTCACTCTGCATTTGTTTGGATTATGTCCCTGTAAATCTGCCGAGTGCGAATTGCGACAATATATTTATCGACATTTTTCCTCTCATATAGCGGTTTGGTCAATTAATAAGGGTTTGATTGGTTGACAAGATGAACGCTGTTCATTGGTCGACATGGGCGGCGGGCGCTCTAAAGTTCAACAGAAGTTCAATCACACAGTGCGTAAGAGAATGACAAAGTGATAGGGAGAGTGACGCCTACTCGTCTCTTTCAAACACCATGTCACTGTCTCACAGACTCGCAAGCAATCTCTTAAACACAACATCTCAGTCTTGTACACTGATGTTGTACACACACACACACACACACACACACACACACACACACGTGTTTACCTTTGCTCTGATCTAAACTAGCGCTGCACTACAAGTCAAATGACCGAAACTGCGATGTTAACAACTCCAACATCCAAACAGGTTTGTCAGGTTTAATTGACAGTGTTTCGGACAGAGAATGTCCCACCTACACAACAGCGTGGTTATTCAAATGTTCAGTCTTGAGGTCGATGACTGATGAGAGACTGGGTTCAGGAGATTATATCGCCCAAGAGCCGAGGACGTTTGTCAAGTCATTAGCACAAAAAACATCGTATTAAATGACTAACCTACATTGTCTTGGGCGCAGGGCGTAGGCCTACATTGAAATAAGTCTCATAATTTTCAAAAGCTCTTTAAATCTTGTTTTCCAGTTAGCACATACTGCATGTTAGGATTTTCATTATCTAATTTCAGAAGTTAGGTTCTGTTTGCGACCAAGCGTAAACAAAAAAGCATTACATATCCAACCAGTCATTATTAGATCACCTACTTTTTGTGAACTGTTGTGAACGCATTGGTGTCCAACCTAGAACAGCTGATACATAAAGCCTTGTACTATTTGCACACATTCAAATTGGTATCCTCCCTTATCAACATAATCTGAAGGACAAGCCTCAAGTTATAATACAGTATAATACAATCCCATAATACTCTGAAAGCACATTAAATGCTATAATATTTAATATAATAATAGTAATGTTCACACATCTAATGGCTGTGTTGTTATTTCCCAGGCTGAGAGTCCTACTCTACTGGAGTCATTTTGACAGTCATAAGGTGTGCCTGTGTGTGTGTTTGTGCTCTTATGCATTATACATAGAGTATAAGATGCTTTCTCTGCTCTGCAACACCAGCCAGGCCTCTATGGATGTGTGTTATTCCTTCCATGTCTCCCCATCCGCCACGTCCTTTCATCATCGGCCTTTCTAGGACACTCTTGTCTTGCTTTCCTGCTGCGATCTTCTCTTTGGCTCACAGGAGCGTGATGGCATTAAGGACTAAAAGATGCAACATGATTGATTAGACAAGATCGCTGTTTTTATTGGCAGACATCTTTCCCCATTTTTTTTCTCCAAACTCTTTAATTGCCTTTTAGTCGTCTTAACGTCCCACCGTCACCATGCTCGGCCTTTGACGCTGTTTGCTTTTTTTGGACATGGGGTAGAAATTGCCTGTACTTTAAATGTATCTGTCCATGGAACAGCCTGGAGTCTGGGCCGCTGCTCCCTGATGTGTTTCGGCAAACGTACATTTTCGTTTTCAACAGCACGGATCGTGTAGTCACCCGAGTCGTCCGTTTTCTAACATCTGAGATCTGGGTCCCATCTTAGTTCCTCATTGCTCGGCCAGTCCCAACTCCGCCCTCCTCATTGGTTTTCACAAGAGTTCTAAACCTAAACAATCAGGATGCTATTCTAATCAATCACAGGTAATAAAAGACTGAATGGGGTATTTGTGTAATTCAGCAGCGTTACATCGAACAGATATTCTAAGATCCTCAAGCCACCATCAGCTGCTACCCAGACAACCTGTCTATCCTAGATTACTTTCAGTGAAAATACTGAAATAACGTTTATTTATGTTGTTGTGGTTTTGTGAGGAGGCCATAACAGACTGACGCATTTCATTCCCATTCTCCCCTCCAGAGCATCTTTCTCTCATGCTCCGCCGTAGGCGCGTGTACATAGCAGCAGTTAGATGTCTCAAATGTTCTCTGTAGCCCGTAACTAGCCTGGCAAGTGACTGCTCTCTATGGAAATGCCAGACACATTAATTACATTGGAGCGTCGTGTCATCTGGGGGCTGCCATTAAACAGAGAGAGAGAGAGGGAGAGACAGGTGTTCTGTTTCAGCTCAAACCTGACAGGATCTTCTGGGACCGGACGGTGATGGTTTCCAGCCAAGGTGGGCCTCTCTCTCTCTAATGACAGTAATTAACATGTTTCTTACATTCAGGTCCTCTGATTGAAGGTTTATTGACCACAAACACATGTGCAATTAGTTAACAGTGCAGCTCCTGGCACCCCGTCACATGACACATGTAGCACCTGTGATTGACCACTATAATATAACAGACGATTATAAACCAGGTGCTTTCGATCCAGAACTCTCATTGGCTGAAAGTTGTGGTATATGAGCCCTGGTAGCAGGCTATGACAGAATCTTTTACCGTAGGGCAGGGCGATGGGCTAATGTGATCGTCTACCGCAAATGTTGGAAGTTTGTTGGCAATGGTGACGACATCAGGAAGTCCAGAACAGTGTCGCCAGGGCGCGGGGAGGTGCCGCCGGGGCGCGGGGAGGGGCCGCCGGGGCGCGGGGAGGGGCCGTCGGGGCGCGGGGAGGGGCCGTCGGGGCGACATGACTAATTGTCGATCTGCTGATATACCTAGGTTTGTTCAGGCCATGCCCTTCACGTCGAAAAAACCTTCAGAACCTTTTGGTTTGGTTATTCATCAAATACAAGAGAACCATAAAGACTCTAGAAAGGAACAAGAGAGAAAAGCAACACGAAATGTCTAACTGGGTATCCCCCCCATTCTCGTCATTCATGAACAAACATCGAGCCCAATAATCTGTTGGCCGGATGGAATTTCAGACATTTCGGTTTCTCTCAGCATAATAATGATGGAGAATGAGCAAAACAAAGATTGGAACCAAGGTTAAACGGTTGTTGGCAATCAGTCCAAACCAATCTAAAATTAGCACCAGACTTGGCTAAATACTGCAGCAGTGAATGGAACCATGATAAATATGCTCTTTGCAGTGTTGTTCAAGGGTTCATCAACCTCCTTGAGTTGTTCTGTGTTTACAACACCTCCCTCCACCAAGGCAGGTCGCCTCAGAAATATCAAAGTAAACAACCATATTATTCAAATGATTACGCTATTCGACGTCATACAAATAATTACGGAACTGCTGGAAAAACGATCCAACCGTGATGATTGTTCTCCCATAGTGGCAGGATGGCCACACAAGAGGACTAGTCGGCTCAGGTCCCAGAGTGAGAGAATAATGACAATCTGTCAGGGACACTGGACTCAGATAAAGATTGATTTATCACTCGCTGCAACGTGGCTCTATTCCGCATCAAGCTCATACACAGATAAAGTCCCCCACTCAGCTGCCATGGTTGGTCATGGTTTATTTCTGCCATGTGTTCACCACTGACTGTCCAGAGACACCCCAGACCAAGCAGATGTGTGAATGCGTTGCCCTCCACTGTACCTGTTTCATGTACGCGTAGCACATGGTCTCCGCCACACGTTTGCCCTCGTCGTAGCAGGCCCGGGGTCCGATCGGGTTGACGTGACCCCAGTACTCCTCATTCTGGGGGTGCACCTCCGGGTCTGTGGAAGGGGAGGCCGGACATGCAGGTCACCACAAATGTTCACCTGCCACAGACGCACCTCCTCGGACGCACCTCCTCGGAGAGTTGTCCAGGAAAACAGACTGACTAATTCCTGCAACAGTCTGACGGTACAAGACAGTGGCGTCGCACACACACAATAGGGTTTTTATCACTGCGGTGACCGAATACCTAACCCTGAGAGTGTCTAGGTCTTTTACCTCCATACACTTCAGACGTAGATGCCAGCAGAAGACGGGCTCCCACTCGCTTCGCCAACCCTGCAGAGAGTCAGACAAGAGCAATAAGACCAAGAGCCAAAACTCCTAGAGTTGAGAAAGGCAGACTAGATCAATGAAACCCAGAGCCCGGCCTGAGGAGAGATACAGACTAGATCAATCAAAGTCAGCCAGTGCCGTCGTCCCCAGACAGTCAGCGCCGTCGTCCCCAGACAGTCAGCGCCGTCGTCCCCAGACAGTCAGCGCCGTCGTCCCCAGACAGTCAGCGCCGTCGTCCCCAGACAGTCAGTGCTGTTATCCTACTCAGTGTGCTTCTGTACTCACCCAGCATGTTGAGGGTGCCAATAGTGTTGGTCTTCAGGGTCTTGATGGGGTTGTACATGTAGTTGGGAGGAGAGGCAGGTGAGGCCAGGTGATAGATCTGGTCCACTGTAAAGGGAAAGAGGGGCAAGTAATGTACAGCAGCAAATAAGTTAAGAAACAAAGCAACAAACTGTCCAAGATGACTTCAAGTCCCTGGAGCTTGAGTCTGAATTTAAAAAATATTTCATTTAAGTGTTGCGTATTTGTAAGGCTATATAGTAATGCTACATCTGTTTTAACATCCCCTGGTGGAGCTTTCAGGTAGACTTATGCTAAATATATTCAGTCACAACTGGTTCTGGACATCAGAGATATGAAGGCACAAAGAATAACAATGTTGCTCACGACCAGAGCATCTGCCAAGTTATTTAAAATGTAAAATGCCAAAATCTGGGTGTCTGCTGGAATTGAAGCCTTGGTGAATAATGTTTTGATCAGCTGCTACAGTCTTATTACCTCAGAACCTCATTGCTGCAGTCCCTGAACTTCTGTTACACTGACAATCTCACACCTCCATCCTGCTCGACTACACAGGCAAAGGTGCCAGTCGTACTTGCATTTGCCTCATTGCACAAGTATACATTCGCACTTGCACACACTTTACCTGATATTTATTAATATCCTGCCCTCCCCCATCTGCCTTCATTGCTCATTTAGAATGGCTCTTTTGCACTATATTTGACTTCATTGCACATCTATACATTCCACTTGTAACATCCACTTTACTTAATACTTGTACATTTCCGGCCCTCTTCTATTTGCACTTCTGGTTAGATGCTCACTACACTTTGTTGTACTGTACTCCTACTGTTTAATGACAAAGATCAATCTAACTTGATCAGTGTTCAAATAATGACTCATCGGGCCATTTTGTATAATAAACTGTGTTTCACCAAAAAGAGCTGGTTTCCATTATAAAATCTATCCTTACTATGGCAGCTCATGCAGGCTTTATCCTTAAATACACAGAAGCATTCTGGACAGAAAGCTGGATGTCATCAAACCACACAGAATCTGACACTGTACCAGGTACAAACACAGAGATATGACTGTGAATTCTAATTTCGTGAGGGACATGAACTACTGAATTTTGAATGACAAATAGTCCATGACAATATGATCAACTGGCAATGTATGGCCAAGGGACAGGTCTTCATGTGGCTAAACTGGCAGAGATAGCAAAAAGGAGGACTGAGAAGGAACGAGAGAGGGAGTGAAGGGAAAATAAAGGAGAAGAAAAAAGGTAAAGGGAAGTCTGGTTATATAAACAGAAATCCTTACTGTATTTGTGATTGGTTATATTTGTCTTTAATGGCACCACACTACTCTGTATTAGCGATTGGTTATACTAGTCTTTAAAGGCATCATTCTAACCTCAAAGAGCGCAGCACAGCACAATGGCAAGACAAGGAGACAGAGATGATGAAAGGACATGATGGGAATAATGTGATTCAATTTTTAGGAACTGAGCTTGCGATGCAGAGCCGAGACAGGCTGATGGAAACTAGTCACTGTGCCTTCGGGAAGTATTCAGAACACTTCTTTCTGTGTTTTGTTGTGTTAATGAATGAATGTATAATTGATCAGCATTTCTTTAATGACACTGTGATCATAGTATTTTATACCCGATATGCCTCTATCAGCGTTGCACACCTGCATGAGGGTATGTCCTCTCATTCCACCTTGTAGATCCTCTCAAGCTTTACCATTAACACTAGGACCGCCAAATACCTACACCAATTGGCATTTCAAACCGCCATTTTGAAAGCCAGACCCTCCTTCTACCATGACTTTACTAAAATAGTTGTATAAAATATTGTTCCGTTGTGTTTTTTATCCAGGCAGCCACTAATGGCACCCAGACGCTAATCACCCCTCACTGAATT
Source organism: Esox niger (assembly GCA_016801105.1). Taxonomy (NCBI): domain Eukaryota; kingdom Metazoa; phylum Chordata; class Actinopteri; order Esociformes; family Esocidae; genus Esox; species Esox niger. Next base: position 21,553 of record JACXGJ010009271.1, read on the forward strand.
AATGGGCGATACTCCCAGATAATTGATCAGAGCCTTGGCTGAAGCTGAATGAACTTTCACATTTAATATAAAGTATTTCCTTCACCATTCAACAAAGGAATTTGGCAATTACTGAAACAATACAAACAATATAGGCTACTCGACAATTCAATAAACGCATCACTTTACTGCTTTTCACTAGGTGTGATAAATAAAATATCAAACATACTATCAACTGTATGTTAATTTTCTCTGCTTAATTTACTGAAAATTCAGCTCCTTACGTAGGCCCAATTCATCAATGCACTACGCTAAATAATTATTCACAAAACGAAATACTAACAATATTCATTACCAATCAACAAATTAATTATTATTGAAACATAATACAAACAATATCCTTGGCAATTCAACAAATGTATTACATGTTGCTGTTTTATATTAGGATATATCACAAATGAAATCATCTGTTTATAAGTTGTCTGTTGCTTATTTAACTGAAGATTCAGCTTCTTACGGAAGCCCAACGCCTCCATCACACCTACAGCGTCAAAGCAGAAAGCTTGCAGAACATTTTCTACGCGATTAATCAGAACGTACAAGACTCTCCACAGTTCACTTAGCATATTGTGTGTGAAGTAGCTAAACATATAGGCTATCAATTATTGGATAGCTGGCAGCTTGCGAACATAACCATGTGGTTTTAGACTTTATAGAGTTTTTATCCCTCCCAGTCCCATTGGTCATTAAAACTGAACGCAATAAATATTCTGAAACGAGATTGAATAACATGGGCTATAATACAAACCCTTCACTACAGATTGATTAGCTGCTTTCAGTTACGGTACACACTACACATGAAAATGTTCTTATCGGAGATAAATGACCAGGCGTTCAACTAGACAAATGAAACCGCACTAGTTGGTGTCCACTTTGGTCCATGGTCCTACCATCTGGAAGAGTGGCCTTGGTCCAGAAGAGTAGCTACGAAATTCCTCTCGAAAATCGAAGCTCTTCAATAATTTATAAGGAAAGGTTTGCTATTAGCGCAAAATACCCTCACCGTTCGCAACTACTTCGACGCATAACATTTTATGCATACGTGGGATAAATCCAACGCATACACAAGACCAACATTTCTGCAACTGCTTCCACTCACAGCGTTATATTTGAATTTAATTAACTTCTGGTGGATCACAGAGAGCGGATGTTGTAAGTGTTATCGAGGCTTCATTCATCAAACCTCAGAGTCAACTGTGTGCTGACTGTGGGCCATAAGGATACAGGGATGAACATACGAGACTGATTCATGTGAAAATATGTGGGTTACAATAGCCCACATCAATACAATCGAAAAATGACTTTTCTATATTTTCATGTAGGCTACTGACATTGTACATAATTAGAACTTTGTGAGCAAGTTCAACGTGGGCTCAGGAAACCCTGTAGACTATTTTACGAAAAGCCATGTCACACGATTTCGTATGATATGTGACGTTACGTTAGGTTACATTACAATGCACCACCAAAACGTTTGATACATTACGAAATGCCTAAAACATATCTAGCGAACGCTATTTCAACGTACAAAATAGTACGAGAGCTATTAAAACGTAAAATAACATACGAACAACAGACAAAAGTATGATATTTACAAATGCTTAAAAAACTAAATACGAGTTTTAAATAAATGTTCAACATCTGTCTCGAACTGATCGACATGGGAGTGGATTTATTTTCGAGACCATCCCACGCAACCGCTTCAGAGAGATTGTGACAATTTTATCTTTGAACAATTTGTGTAGTGTAATTTTCATTTTGTACATTTGCAGGGCCTACTAAACTACTGAAAATACTATAGCCTGTGTTATTAGAAATAATCGTTCTGCATATTCTCTTCTTAATCATATTTTTTCGTACGATGACATCTTCAATACAAACACATTGTTGTATTCTTCAAATTCATTATCCATTCATAACAAACAAATTCTGTAATTTATTATAATTTTTTACTATTTTATATAAAATAGTGATCTTCAGATCTCATCTGTGGTCAGATCCGACAATTGCAGTCAATTCAATGTTATTTTCTAAAAAGAAATACATCTATAACAAATACTGCCCGCTCGGACAAGGCTTTCAGATTTCTTCTTGTGAAACTTGAGGTCATAGTGGTGTGCTGTGACAAACTGAACCCACAGAGAAACCCACATGATTTGACATGCATCTCTCCTCTGAGAGTCATCTTTCAACTAACAACATGGGGCTATAACGTACGTCATGCCAGGTCTTAACAACAACCCCTTATCAAATACCATGCTCACCTCAGCACCATTCACATTCTGGTTCTTACCGCAACTCTCCCACTCTCCTGCTCATTCCTTCTCTCTCTCCCCTCTTTCAACTTTCTCTCTAACGCTCTCTCTCCCTAAACAGCTTTCTTTAAGCCAAAAAAGCAGGTTTCTTAAAGGTTTCATTCCATCTATTAGATGTATCCCAGAGCTAGCACACCTGAATCAACGTATTAACATATTAACAAACCCTTACCTGTTAAATCAGGTGAGCTAGCTCAGGGCAGAAACTAAACTGTGAGATGGCTGGGGGCCCCAGGACATGTTAGGGAACCAGTGTCTTAGTGTCTAACTTTGGAACCACCTCTGTTGTATTTCAGTATACTAATTAGAAAGAATTTTATACGGTATTTTATAACAGTCCTACTCTATTAAACGTTTAATATGTGATTGTAATTAACATTTTTGTACAGTGAAAATATATCCAAATGAATTTTAAATACATAATATATTTCAGATATACATTTCAAGTGTAGTAAAATGCCATTTCCAAACATGTATTATTACTAGAGTTGGAAATAAGTGGGTCCATGTTACAGTCCTTAAATATGATTTTAGCCATATTTAGTGTACTAAAGTACAATATTAGTGGTTCCAAAAAAATACACTTTAGGTATACTGCTTGTTTGGCTTAGGTAAAGAGTTGTTCATCAAGGAATGACAGTTTTGTTTTGTCCGTCAGTCTCTGTGTGACATGTCTGAAGGACCGGCACAGCAGTGTGTCTGTCAGTCTCTGTGTGACATGTCTGAAGAACCAGCACAGCAGTGTGTCTGTCAGTCTCTGTGTGACATGTCTGAAGAACCAGCACAGCAGTGTGTCTGTCAGTCTCTGTGACATGTCTGAAGGACCAGCACAGCAGTGTGTCTGTCAGTCTCTGTGTGACATGTC